>CATIWM010562541.1:0-19772 GCA_949671775.1 Mallotus repandus
GTTACTGCCACAGTCATTTCACTTATTCCATATTAGATGTTCCAAAAGCAAAGCATCAACCGAGTTACATCCCTTTTTCTTATCGTTACCAGCCTGAGAGCAATGCATCAACCGAGCTCAATCATATACATATATATCATATACTAGATATTACCCGTGCGCATGTGGTCCTAGCGATACGCTCTAGGTAGCACGTTCTACCATTATCTCCAAATCAAATTGGGATTATAAATATTTAAATCAAGCAAATAATTAATTCATAAAAAGAATGAATAAATAAGCAATTAAATACATAAATAATCATATCTTTTTAAACATGCGATATTTTTAATTACTAAAAAATTTCATTTAAACGCACACAACACACATCTTATAAAATCAACTCACAGGTGGAGCGTGTCGGACGACGCGTTCTTTGTTGCCCTAGTGCTACTGCTCGTGCCCCGAAGTTCTCTAAAATGAATAATATTTATTTAAAATATGCTTGTAAAATAATTAAATGAATTCATAAAATGAAGGAATGATGAAACTGACTCGATCTAAGACACAATGCTAATCAGACTTAGAATTTCGACACAGGTTGATGTCACGCTTTACGAGAAATCTACCAAAATTTCGGCAGAGTTTCCCTTATAAAATGGACAACCCTGTACTAAAAGTAGAGTCGACCTTGCAAGAAAACACACTTCGAATATACCCTTCACGGAACCACACTCGGGTCGGACTCCCAAACTACACATAATTCCTACCGAGTTTCAAATTCACAATAATCAATAAAATAATATAATTTTTCAATAAATCATAACATTTAAACATCACAATTCAAATTATTTCCACAATAAATTATAAAATATATTTATTTTCAAATAAATAGTAAAATTCTAGCTTATATTTAAATTTTCGTTAATAAATATATATAATTCAAATCTTATAATTAAATTTACATTTATTGCAAATAATCATTTAAATTACTTAAATACATTATAAAAGTTGCAAATAACTCAATTAAGCTTAAAATAATAATTAAACTTATTATTCATATATTTTTCTAAAATTACTAAAAATAGAAAATAATTCATAAAAATTATTTTAATACTATTTATTATTCAAAAACGGTCCAAAACATAATAATTAACAATAATATCAACTAAAATGTAAAAATTACTCATTTATACTAATTTTTTCAAAAATTCATAATAAACATTCTAGACATAATTTTAATAAACTTTCTTCACAAAGCTTTTTCAAAATATAACAAAGAATTTATTAAAAATATAAAATTTTTCCAACCCAGGACTGTCCGAAATAGTGCTGTGAACAGTAACCCGAACCCGGAAAAATTTAAAATTTTCAAAAAAATAAATAAAAATTATATTTGGATATCTCACAATCTCTACAACAATCAGTCCTAAAGCAATTATCTCAAAAAAAATCAAATTCAAGCTCAAATCAACCAAAAAACTCAAAATATTCAAAATCGAATTATTGATAAACGGAGTAGTTACCGGAGTTCAAACTCAAAACGGTTTGAAGATTTGACAAGTCCAGAGGACGAGCTTCCAAAAGAGACCAACCTCACCAGCTGAGGTGGCCGAAAACGGCACCGGACAAAAAATGGTAAAAAAAAAAGAAGAAGAAGAAGAAGAAGAAAGAGAAAAAAAAAATTTTCTCATGTTTTTTTTTTTAATAAAAAGGTTATTGCCTTGTCCTATTGTCCTTCTCTTTTTTTTATTAAAAATAATAATAATAATAATAATAATAATAATAGAAGAATACTACATAAAAATAATTTTCTCTCTCTAAATCTTAAAATACACACAATAAAATAATTTTATTAAAATAAAATTAACCCACTTTTATAAACTAATAATTAAAATAATTTTCATCATCAATTATTCAAATTTAATTTCACAAAATAATACTCTCAATATTAATAAAATATTTATTAACACTGCAAGTCTCAAAATATATTTTAAAATTTTTAAAATAATTTCGGATGTTTACGTAGAATGATTCGGACTCAATTGAAACAATTAAGTATCCTTAATTAAACAATTGGAAGTTTGAGAGTTAATGGCAATATTAGCTTTTTATTAAGGATCAAAATGGATATTTTGCAATATTATATATCCAATTTACACCTGGAATCATTTTGTCTTCGTGGCTTTAGTAGGCAGCTACATAAGTTTAAGAAAAAGGAAAGAAGAAAACATTTATCTTAGAAAAGAAAGAAAAAAGAATAAGAGAGGTTAAAAAGAGTTCCTAAATTCTTCAAGTAGAGCTGACATTTTCAAGCTGATTTTAAAGGTTTCAGATCATTTTAGACCATTATTCATCATCCATAAGTGCTCAAGTAATTGAATTGGTAAGCAGTTTGGTGTTTTGGTTGATTTTAAGTTAGGTCTCGCATGCTGCAGATTTCGGGTTCTATATGTCTGGTTTGATAGTCTCAGTATTGTGATCATAAGTTGAGCTAGAGAGCTCCAAATTGAGTTTTCTTTGATTATTTAGAAACTTTAAAGATTCATATAAAACTTTGTTTCTTTGTTATTGAGCTGAATCAGTCATTAAGTTATAATAATAATAAGAAACATTTTGATGCTCACTCTGTTCATGTATAATGATCTGGTTATGTTTAGGTATCTATAACTCTTTCTATGGTTGTAAAAATGAAGAAAATTTTTTAGAGTATGTACTATACATATAAATATAAGATAGAATTAAATTTGGAATTCAAATTCTTTCTCTATAATTTTGGGCAATTTTCATAAGTTTGGCCTGAAACAGCCCTTTTAAAATTAATATGACAGATTTGAGGAATTGAGTTAGTTTGCATATTTTGCATATCATATGGGGGCTGTACGGTTAGGACAGTATGTGAGAATATTATATTGATGATTATTAAATAAGATTTCATGTTTTAGGGGCTGGAAAAGGAAAGGAAGGTGTTGGTACCAATTAAGCAAAACGGTGAATCGGTTGTGTTGGTTTTGAAAGCTATTTTGTGAGTAGATGTTCAAGCCCTTTAAACCCCTTTATTCCAGCAAAAAAATAAGGCTTTTAATGATGTTTTATGATCTCTAAATGAAATGTAAGAAATACTTTGATTGAATTTTGTCACTACTTAAATTATATGAACTATTCAAGCTTTAAAATAACAATATTTTTAAGTTCACATGCTAAATGCATTGCCATTTTATGCTTTTTCTTTACAACCTAATTTATGGTCATTTTAGATACTCAATGATTTAAATGAGTTGCAACTAGCTTGATTTCACTCCATTTGATTATTATGATAGAAGGTTTTATTTAAATTTCTTATTGAATTATAAATGTGTTAGTATTATTTTGGTTGATTATTTGATGGAATTGGTATTTGATTTTGTGTATTACCACCATATATGAGATGTGTGAATGTGCTAAGGTGATATATGCACATTTGATATTTTTGATGGTTGTTATTGCTCAATAAACAGCAGGGCACTTGATTGCAGGACGGTAAAGCAATAAAGGCTAAAGTAGTAATGTTTGTTTAGGGATGGTTAATTCAAGTAAAGATTATTTTGATGATTGAAAAGCATGTGTTTTATTCAGTCGAGTTTATAAGTTTGAAGCAATAAAGGCTTTGATATTTCAAGTGGATTATAATTTTATTTTAATTACTTTAGTATGTAGATTTGAGATGTTTAATGTGTTTGGTTTAATCAAATTGTTTTATGCTTGGGATATCTATTCACTGAGTATTTTTGTACTCATTTTACTCTGTTTTATAAATTTTTTAGATAACATGGCTTGATAGTGGGTGGATTGAGCTAAGAGAGTGTGTTTAGAAATTTTAGAGTAAGGTTGGCCAACATCCTCATTACAGAAGCCTTGTAGCTTGTTTCTTAATCTTGTTTGTTAAGTACTGTAAAAGTATATATAACTGAAGTCTTATAGTGGTGGCTAGGCTTTATGTAAGGCAGTTATGTAAAAATGTGTTTTATATTGCTTTGATGATGTTTACTCTACTATATTTTAGTTTGCAAGGATTAATATCAATCTAGTTTTAAAAATGTAATTTTCCTATGTTACTTAATTATCTTATATTATAATTATCACTCATTAATTCATCAAATTACAAAAGGACTTCTCCTATTTTCAATTACATGATTACATCATGCTTATTTTAATTCTTTTAGCTAATATAATTATAATTTTAATATAATTTGACTAAATTAAATAGTTTGCTGAATTGTTGGTTTTAAGCATCCATCTTGGGCTACGTGAGACGAGGTGTAACAATACAAGATTCAGTAATACATATAAATAGTATAATATCTCTAACTAACAAATAATACATCTAATAAATATTAATATTAAGTAATACTAATTAAACAATTTATCTATAACAACAAAACAACAAAATTACGTAGTTTTCATAACCCTTTAACCTAACCTAATTCTCTTTTTCTTTTCATTTTCAATTTCATTTTTTCAACCCTCAATAGCTGACACCATCTTACGGCCTTACCTCACCTCAGCAGATGACACCATCATCTTTACCCCTCACCCTCTATCACCATTGTCTCACCAATACCATCACCCCTCACCTCACCTCATTCTTACAATTCATCATCATCTTCGTCCCCCACTTCTGTCGCTTTTGCAAGCAGTGTTTCAAGAAGAGATCATTTTCTTCTTCTACTTCGGTAGTCCTCTATGTTGTATTTTTTAGCCATTAATCATCTTCCACACCCTCCGTCGATAGTTCATCCCCTATTTTTATTGCTTTTACATGCAATTTTTTGAGAGGAGATCATCTTCATCTTCTACTTTGACAGTCCCCTATGTTGTATTTTTTAGCCATTAATCATCTTTCACACCTTTGTCAATAGTTCATCATCTTTTACACCCTCTGTCATTTTCAATTTCATTTTAGTTCTTAGTCCACAGCAACTGCCTACTTCAATCTACATCAAGACCTTTGTTTCTCTAATCACAACTCTTGTCTCTTTATAAACAAGGTAATTTGGATTTTTTTCACTTTGTTATTGTTGTTTTAATTATTCCCTTTAACAATTAATCAACTCTCTTCAAAACGTATTAATTCATTTCGGTCCCTTCATCTAACTTTTTTTCTTTTTTGAAAATATTATTAGTTCTGAACTCAACCCATAGAATATGGAATGGGTTCACAGTTCACTTTAAAAAAAAAGTAGTTCCCTTTATCTATAGAATTTAGTTTGATAAAAATAAAAAATTATAGATTGCAGTGATGGGTTAAGTTCAAAACTATTCATTTTGAGCCATGTAAAGTGTTATAGTTTGATTTAAAGAATAGTCACCTAAAAAGGATGTCTTATTATAGAGCTTTTACTTGATAGTCAATAACTATTTTAAAATGGTAAAGGATAGTACTCTCAGTGCATACAGTCTTGAAACGGTTCTACCTCTCTCAACCTTCTCCTCCTTCTATCCTATTTAATTATCCTTCTTTTTTAATTTTTATTTTATGAAATTGTTCTTAAGTGAGTTGTTCTCCTGTGTTGTGCTTTATTTTTGTTACTGATGTGAAATTACATATTTCTTTAGTTTGAATTGCGCTTTTTCTTTATTTTGGTTACTGATTTGTCACGATGTTGCTACATTGCCATGTTTAAAATCTGCTTAAGTTTTTCAAATTTTCAGGTACAATTGCCATGTTGAAATTAAATGAAATCTACCCTGTTCTATATTTATGGAATAAATTTGCCATGTTTTATAAATCTACCTTAGTTTTTTTAATTTTTTTTCATGTTATATAGAATGGCAGACCCAGCTGCTATTAATATGTTATCTCCTGAAATTTCGTAAACAAATTCGATAATGGAAAATGCTATAGATATTGATGTAGAAAACGTGATTTTGAATAAGGAAAACACATCATCTACAATTGTGGGCGTTGATAAGGTTGAAAATATTAAAGGTAGTGAAGAAAGTAAACCTGATTGCGCGAAGAAGAGAAAGCACACCTCCCAAGTATGGTTTGAATTTAAAATAGTCACCCTTCTTGATAAATCAAAAAAAGGTTGATTGCATCCATTGCAAGGGGCGATTTGCACTTATTAAGGGTGGTACTACATCTCACTTACTTAGGCACCTCAAGGAAAATTGTATTAGGAAGAAAATAAAGTTTTCTTGACAAAAGGAACTAATATTTAAAACCTCTATATCAAAGTTTGAAATGGTAGTTGCAGTACAAAATTTTAAATATAACCAAACTAAGATCAGAGAGATATTATCTCATTTGATCATGGTCCATGAGCTACTATTTTTTTGTGGAGTATGAAGTGTTTAATTTGTTAATAAAGATTGCAACTCCACATTATCAAAAAGTTAGTCATGCAACTATAAGAAAAGATTGCTTTGCAAGTTATGACATGGATAAGAAAAATGTTTCCACACCACATAAATTTACAAATAAAGTGAAGATGATAACTGATATATGAAAGTCAACCAATCAAAAGGTTTCATATATGGTTGTCACTTGGCATTTTGTATATTCTAATTGGAAATTGTAAAAGTGCACTCTTAGTTTTTGTGATGAACCGCCACCTCATTCTGAAGTTACCATTTGTGATGCATTAAGTAAGTGTTTGGTTGAATGGGAAATTGATGATAAAGTTTGGACAGTGATAATTAATAATGCATCTTAAAATGATGTTGTTATTCGTATGTTAAAAGACAACCTTTCCTAGAAAAATCAACTTGCTCTTGGATGCAATTTGTTTCATGGAAGGTGTTGTGCACATATTCTAAATATCCTTGTCTATTATAGATTATCAGAGATTAGAGATATAATTAAGAATGTGCAAGAAAGTGTTAAACATGTGACACAGTCAGAGAGTTATCTGAATATTTTTGGAGAAATTATGAAGCAATTAAAGTTGCCTTTGAAAAAAATTATTATTGATTATTGCACACGGTGGAATACAACATTCTATATGTTGTCGGCTGCCTTGGGGTTCAAAGATGTTTTTCCTAAATATGCACAACGAGAATCAAGTTATTTGTTCTTGCCTAGTGAGAATGATTGGATGAAAGTTGCTTAAGTTTTCTATTTTCTTAAAGAGTTTAAAGAAGTTACAAAAATCATTTCAGGTATTATTATTTTATTTGACTAATCTTAATTAATTTTATGATTTACATGCCTTTTAAATTTTTTATTTCAACCAGATAATATCATACATGTTGTTGTAGGTTCAGAATGCCCAACATCAAATTTATTTCTTCCCAAGCTTTATAATGTCAAGAAGTTATTGGATGAAAAATATTATACTGAAAATGGGTTTATGCATTCAATGGTTATGAAGATGAAAGAGAAATCTAACAAGTATTGGGGTGATTACAATTCGTTGATCTCTATGGCAGCCGTTTTAGATCTAAGAAATAATATGTAGTTGATTGAGTGGTGTTTCCTTATGATCTACTCTAGAGTGGATGGTATTGAGCATATTATAACTATTCATGAGACTTTGTGCATGCTTTATAGAGATTATCTTGAAGCTTATAAAGCAAATGGTGGTGAAAAAGAAGGTCAAAGTGAGAATCAAAATGAATCTTCTAATGTTATGATGAAAGGAAAAAGTATAGGGAGGGCTAAATTTTATAGTTATACAAGAAATGTTAAATCATCAATTGAACAAGTTAAATCTAAATTAGATGTATATCTAGATGAAGGTGTTCATCTTTGTGAAGATGATTTAAAGTTTGATGTATTAAAGTTGTTGAAGATGATCACTCTAAGGTTTAGAGTGTTTTCAAAGATGGCATGTGATGTTTTATCAATTCTAATAACAACTATAGCTTAAGAGTCTACATTCAGTGCCAGGGAGTGGAGGTGGGAGGGAGGGGAGAATTATTGAACCACATCATGCATGTTTAGGAGCAGACACAATTAAAGTTTTATTATGTGGTGAAGATTGGTTACGTGCCTTCTATGGGATAAAGTGAAAAAGAAAAGTAAAACTCAAACTTTATCATATTTTAAGTTTAAATTTGATTTTGAGCTATTATTAAATTTTGATATTTTTGGCCTATTTTTACTGCTATTTATGTACATGTTTTTGGTTTTTTTTTGTTATTTATTGTAGTTTTAAATTGTTGCATAATAAGTTTTAATTTTATTTGATTTTTTACTAACTATTGCAATTTTATAGGATGAAGAGGACATCAAAGAGGTTAAAATGCCTCCCACTTCAAGACTGCCTTTAAGGTATAATGTAAAGCTGCTTTCTTTTCTTATATATTCTTTAATCTTTAGGCATATAGTTAGGGTTAGGTATTCGATTATTCTCTATGGATTAGAAAAGATTAAGAGTTACTTATTATTTATATCATTGTTTGAGGTGTATTTAGCCTTTTAAGCTTTAATTGTATTTGGTTAAGGTGTATTTGTTAGGTGTGCTTAACCAATATAAATTATCAATGTTTGTGTTTACTTGAAAGGTTCATATGTGAATACATAAAGGAGATCATGGTGGTAGATGAAGAAGGATTTTATGGAGATTATTTTGAAGTTGTTATGTGTTTGTTTTAAACATTATTCTTGGAATTTTAAGTTTCATTGTAATTTTTTTAATTTCTTTAATGTTACTTGCAACTTTTAGTTGGTTTGGATAGGTTGTTGACAACTTGTTGTATTAAATTAGCAGTCTTTCTTTTTTTTAGATATTGTATGTGATGCTAAACTATTTAATTTTTTTAAGTATTTTTTCAAGTTCACAAATGAGCTCCAACAAGCTCACAAATGAGCTAAAAAATGAATGAGCTTGAGCTATAATCAAATAAGTGAGCCTGAGATGAGCTCGAGCTTGATGAGTTCAAGCTGAACTCGAGCTTGATGTGTTCAAGCTGAACTCGAGCTTGAGCTTTGATTTTAAAAAAATAAACGAGCCCAAGCTAAACCCTAGCCTTCCATAAAATTTGCGAGTCGTGCATGAGCTTGAACCTTTGATAGTTCGGCTTGGTTACGCCCCTAGACTTATGAAATTTATTTTCCAAGTTTAATAAAGAACTACGGTTTGCTTGATCCATTTGAAAAGCGTGTGTATACACACACACACACACACACACACACACACACATATATATATATATATATATATATATATATAATAACAATAATGATTCCAATGGCTTTTACTACTATAACCTTTTTAACCACAATTTATTTTTGAGGTATTTTATCCTAAAATAAGAAACTATGTTGATACTAGGTATCAAACAAAAATAAAATAAAAAATATAGAAATAGATAAATAAAAATATAGAATTACAGAAATAAATAGTGGGTTTCATCATTTCTACGATTATTTCTCAAATTTTAAACTATATATCATTAAATTATTATTTTAGTTTAATTTTCAATTTGATACTATTTGAGATACTTAGAAGTGGTCTTCAGAATTCATTATCTTCATATTTGTCCTATCTAAATAAATGACCAACAACTAATTTTTAATTTTGATTTTTCAGAATAGTTCAGATCTTCCAAGATATATGCTCGAACCTAACTATGAGGTACAAACTTTAATTTTTGAACTTCGATGGAGGAAGGAGATAAGATCTATTAATAGCTCAAAGGGAATTATACCATTTGAAGGTATAGAGTTTTTAAGGGATAAATTGTATAGCTAGTTAATAAATTGTGTACTTGATTACAATTTAGTTACAAAATTTTAATTTGTATCTTTTTAAGTATCTAATTTTTATTTAAGATTCACATGTAGTCCCTAAAAAAATTTTTGATCCACAAACAATCCAATATTATCATTTTGGTCAAAATTTAAACTATTCATACAAATAAGTCCATATATCATCCTAAATTATAGCTATAAATTATTTATTATTTAAATATAATATAATATGCAAATATTTTATTATTAATATATAGTTTATTATACATAAAAATTAAAATGATATTTCAATAAAAATAAAAATAATGTTATTAAACTATTTATATATAATATAGTATACATATATTTATTAATTTATAGTTTAATATACAAAACTTAAAAATTGATATCTACTTTATTCTCTGATTGAATAAAGTTTTTCCATTATTACAAGAATAAAATGTTCACCTCTCAAAAATAATTTTTAATTTTATATTAAATTCTATATAAATATATAAAATATGGACTTATTTATGTGCTATCTTCCAATTTTGAACTAAAATAAAACTATTTTAAAGACTATTCGTGAAATTTAAATAGAAGTTTAGTTGCTAAGAAGATACAAATTTAAATTTTATAATTAAATTGTAATTAAACACAAAATTTAGCAATCAGATTTTAAGTGTGCAGTAAAGGTTGATCAACTATATACTAACTATTAACCACTGATTATTCATATGGATTGTATTCCACATAGTTTCATTATTCTGGACCATAACATATTATCTTTTTTGAATGGCCAAATGCCTCATTTCACCCGTGAACTTTGTCATTTTGACTGCTGACTGTGGCCACGGTTTTACCTTCTGCTAGACGAGAATTGGCCCCATCCCAGTTCAAGGCCGGTTTTAGTTCAGCCAGTTTTGCTTTTTGTTCAATTTCAGTTTGGTTTGGTTAGTTCAACAAGTTGATTTTCTTATTTTTTTAAATTAATTTTAAACCAGAACCGCTAGTTTGAAAACGAAACAAGTAATTTTGGTTCCATTGGGGATGAACTGGCGCTAACCCAATTCTGAATTTGATTAGTTTTGGTTTTGGGCCTTAACTAGTCCATGGCTAGCCCTACCGATGACATCTTTTAACTATCATTTTAACCAATAGCATATCTAAACTTTTATGTAGAACCTATTTAACCCCTGAGTTGACATAGTAAAACACATGTTATAAACATGATTTGAAATGGCAAATATTTGCTGAGTGGGAAATACAACACTCATGACATGTCATTTTCACCATATTTTTTCTTTGTGAGTGTAAATTAATTTTAAAATGACCAATTTACCCTAAATTCCTGATTTTACCTAAAGTAATTTTTAAATCCCTAATTGCACCCTTCATCAAATCTGAGTACATTCATCAAAATAGCATCAGTCGAATATTTGTCCATGTAAAGGACACCTTTGTTCATTACCTTCTTCTTTACATGCTTGATCGTGTCAAGGTCGTGGGTATCAGTATCTACCATTTCCACTCTTTTTTAGCCATCTTCATTATGTGACACTACCCTGCTCACTGTCTTTAGTGCCTTCTCATTAGTAGCTGCATCCATTTTAGTTTATTTCTTGAAAAATATTAATTTCAATGCTTATCTATTTATTATTTGGCGTTCTTGGATTTTTGTTTGCATGTTTTTGGATTGAAGTTTGATGGGTGAGAATTTTTATAGAGTTATAGTGGAAGGTGCTGGAAGATACAAGGTGGAGCTAGAAAAAGTACATGGCATTGGTACATGGTACTTTATGTTGTTGTTGTTGTTTATGTCTTTTACATGGTGTGGGTTTTCCCTTGATGAAGAAATCAATGACCATGATAGTGTTGAGAAGTTCTTTCATTTTGATTTCTCAAATTCTGCCCACCACTTGTCTAATGAAATGTCAAAGAAGAAGAAGTATTCACTATTTTTTAAGATTTTAAGGTTAATTTGATGTTTTTTTTTTTTAGTTTATTGCTAATCTTTGTAAAAGTAAGTGGTGCCCATGAGTGAATATGATGGTAGCTCAATGAGTAACAACGGTGATCTGGATTTTTAGTAGTGCATGAATGCACTAGCTTGGTGAATGATAATGGTCAATTTGCTATTGTTTTTCTTCGATCAGCTAAACGTTAAATATTTTTATTATATATTTAGCTTCTCTAGGTGCTGAGGATGCTAGTATGGGTAGTGATGTATGATGATGTGAATGGTTACTGGGGAGTACGAAGCAGATGGCTTGGTTATAAATTTTAAATTACAATTCAATTCCCCCTATATATTGTTACATTTTAGTACACTAATTTTCTATATCAGCATATCTTCTTAGGCTATGTTTGGAATGAGAGGAAAGGGGATGATGGAAAATGAGTGAGGAAAATAAATGAGGAATTCTACTTTACCTTGTTTGGAATGGGTGAGGAAAATGGGGGGGAGGATGGAAAGTGGGTTTTATTTTCCTCCACAAATTGTCTCTCCAAATTAGAGAGAAAATTGTGGAAAGTGTTGTGTAATGACTAATTTTACTATTTTACCCTTATTAAGTTACTTTTTCGATTTTCAAAATTATTTGTTCCCCTTTTTTTAAAAAAAATATTTGAAATGGTTATTTTATTAACTTTTATATTTTCTTTAAATTATTAATTTCTTTAAATTATTAATGTGAAATGATTAATTTAATAAGTTTTATATTTTTGCTAAGTTCATAAAAAATAAAAGATTTTTAATAAATATTGTTATTTTTATATAGGGTATAATAGTAAATATATCACATATATTTTAACTATCCAATAAAAAAAGATATATTTACTTTCTTTTCTCTCGATATTATTTCCCTTCAATCCAAATATAAGAGAGGAAAATAAAGAAAGGACAATAACATTATTTTTCTTCATACTTTCCTCTCTATTTTCTATCTTCTCTTTCCTCCCTTTCCAAACATATTGTTTCATATGCTTTAGAACGCATGAGAACATACTTTTATCCACTCTAGCAATCCATAAATGAAATAGAATAAAATATATAAATTTTAGAGGTTAAAGATGTCTAAAATAAATCTTAATACTGTAATAGATTAAATTAAATGTTGAGGGGTAATATGGGTCAAAGTGGTGAAGTTCACAAGTGAAAATGAGCATTTGGCCTATTTTGAACTACACAAAATACACACAACACGCATATGAGTTTAGAGATAGATATACTATTTCACAAAATTATGACAATTTTATAAAGATATTAATCCAAATATACACGCTTCACAATTAATGTAAAGTCCGAAGAATCATATTATCTTAAACTTTAATTTTTTTGCCAAATATTTTTTCACTTTTGTTGTTTGCTACAATTTAATGAATGACTTGGATTGGACTAAATCGATTCTCATAAAATCGTGGTCACTTTTTTTTTAAAAAAAAAAATTTGTAGTAGCAGTGGCAATTTTACATTTCATAGTTCTACAGTTTATAAATTTGAATTTATTTATTATACTATTTTTTTACATGTAATTTTTTTTTGAAAAAAAATAAAGTGATGCATTGAGCATATTAATTAAATTTATTTTTTACTCAATATTTTGAGATAAAATGACCCCATATTAAATTTTAAAATTTATTTTTAATTAAAAATAATTTAATATTTTAATTGGTACATATTTTAAATATAAAGTTTTAGAACCATTATATATTAAAAGGCTAAAGGTCCAAATTGGACCCTCAACTTTTAGTCAAGATCTGGATTGGATCCTAATATTTTTTTGTTCCCATTAGGAATTTTTTATAAAATCGTCTCAAATTGGACCTCACTCAGATGGAGGTCCAAACAGACGTTAAGAATTTGATTTGCTGGACTCATGGGACCCACTAATTGTGCCACATCACAACATCACTCTTTCCCTTTTTATCACTCATGGGACCCACCAATTGTCTCTCTTTCACCATCTCCTTTTTACCATTCTATTTCTTTGCTTTGCTCCCACCCTTTCCCAGAAAAACGACAACACCATTATTGGTGTTATATATCTAAACACAAGCTTATCATAAAAATAAAAAATAAAAATAAAAAATTCTCAAAAGCCCTAATCCACCAACCGACACCATTTCTTTTTTACTCTTTTTTGTTCCTTAAATTCGTCTCTTTTTTTTCTTTCAAAAAAAAATTCTTCTCTTTTTTGTCTGTTTCAATTCTTACATGATACCTTTTTGCCATTTCTTGAATTTAACCACTGAAAAAGCTTCTCCAGTTCATTGATAATCTAGTACTTTGTCAATTCATTCTTTTCAATTTTTCTTAGTTCTTGAATCTTTTGAATCAGTTCATATTAGTCTTGGTTTTTTAATTTTTTTAATCAAGAACCCTCTTCAGGGTTTTTCAATTTCTTGAATCTTGAACCAGTTTCTTGATCTTTGTTTTTACCTTTATTCGCATTTCTTCTTGAACTAAGAATCATTTTTTTAAGTTTTCATTTTTTTAAAATCTTGAACCAATTTTTCAATCGTGCTATTACTTTACTTGTTTTCAGCTCTGTACCCCAAAAAATCGTCTCTAAGATTTCAAGAAAATAATACCCAGTAGCTCATTTAGCTTCTGTAACGGCAGAAGATCAAAATAGAGACCACAGTGAAGAGAGTGATTACACTTCAAAAGATGATGGAATTAAAGGAAAGGAGGATACCATGCAGTCAAGATTGAGGGATAAATCAAAGAATGGATGTTATGTGGTGCAAAGGAAGCTTGGTTGGGGTCATTTCTCTACTGTATGGCTTGTTTGGGACACTTAGGGATCGACATTGGTATGTTAGTTTGTATTTTTAAGTTCATTGATGGAGAAAAAGTTGGTTTTGGTTGATGATACTTTTAGGGACTAGAAAAATGGATTATGCAGGGAACTACATGAGAATTGGTAGGAAAATGAACAATGGAGTGAAACATCACTCGTTTTTGTATAATAATGGGGTTTAGAGTTTGGAATTTCTATTAACAAGTTGTAATTTTGCATATACTTATCGATTGTACTACAGTTGGAGTGGCTATAAGATGTTTTCTTGTTTCACCGGAACATTAATGATTACTCATCATAAGGCATTGTGAATGTGTGTCAAAGCTTATTTTTATATTTTTTTTGTCAAAACTTATTTTCATGTTTTGGCTTCTTAGGTTTGATGCTGGTTTTAACATTTACCTAAGTTTATATTGTTTTCTATGTTTAAGTTTTTGTTTCTTAATTATTTCTTCAAGATTTAGGTTGTAATGTGCTTTATTTCACCCACTTCCGGCCACCGGAGCTTCTGTAATTTCTGTTTACCCTTTCTCTGTTCTGCAAATTTTGACCTAATTTGGCCCTACTGATAGAGGCACTGCTAAGTGTTTGTTTTTTATAGCTTTTTACCCAATAAATAAGGGCATAATAATAAGAAATCTTTGATTTGGGTTGTGGCTTTGGTTGTGATTTTGCACGTTAGGTTATTGGTGGGTTACCATGACGATGGTGATTTTGAGAAGGGTGGTCACGATGTTAATAAAAGAAACAGAGTTCAGGGTTTTTTTTAACAATAGAACAATAGAGTTCAAGGTTTAGGGAAAGAGAAAGGATAGAGTGATGTTGTGATGTGGCACAATTAGTGGGTCCCACGAGTCTAGTAAACCAAATTTTTAACGTCTGTTTGGACCTCCCTCAGATTTGTAAAAAAAGTTCCTAATGGGAACAAAAAAAATATTAGGGTCCAATCCAGACTTTGTCTAAAAATTGAGGTCTAATTTAGACCTTTGGCCTATATTAATATTAGTAAAAGTTCATCATATTTTATAGTAAGTAATAAGAAAATGATTATTGATAAAAAAAAAAGTAATAAAAAAATGACTGTACATGCATAATGTCACAATTCATTGTACTTTTAATGAATAAAAATATTAAATCTAT
This sequence comes from Mallotus repandus, assembly GCA_949671775.1. Lineage (NCBI taxonomy): Eukaryota > Viridiplantae > Streptophyta > Magnoliopsida > Malpighiales > Euphorbiaceae > Mallotus > Mallotus repandus. The sequence continues at coordinate 15,583 of CATIWM010562541.1, forward strand.
TCTATATCATTTGTTTTAATTGTATATTATACTTTAAGAAAGAAAATTAAAAATATTAAAATTTTTCAAGCACATCAAATTAAAAGGGGAAAGGTAGATTGCATGAAACTCCCCAAGCAATTCTCTTTATTAAATTTTAAAATTAAAATTTCAAATATATAAAGAGTTTCACATTAAAACTATTTAGAATACAATGAAAAATACTTAAGGGGAAATAATGCGTAAATTGCATATTTTTAATTTTTTTAGCTTAAGTATCATGTAAAATTCATAGGTCATTCCCCTATTGTGATTCCAAGCTCATATATATTTTAGGGGTTTTTTCATAAATGCTCCAAAAAACTCAAGTCAACAACTAAAATACCTTAACTTTTTTTTATTACCAGCGTGCCCTAAAACTAAAAAATAATTACTTGCAGGTACCCAAACCTAACGACTCAGCTCCTTATACTCAAAAGAATCATGCCTTTAGCTAAACACATTCCTTCTTCCTTTCTTCTTCAAAAATCGCAGCCAACATTCTAATAAAACCAAAAATCTTCAATAACCCAAAGAAAATTCTTCTTGATTTCTTTAAAAACAACAAATTCAATATACAGAAGACCAACCTCAACAAAAAATCAAAGCATTCTCATTCAGATCTAAAAAAACTTCAACAAATCAAAAAGAAGAAAACAACCAAGCTGAATATTATCAACAAATCAAAGATGCAAGGTAATACATTGTTATACAAATCTCTATATCTCTTTCAAAAATACTAGAAAATCATACGCATGCATGAAAGCAAACTATTACCATTAATAAATCTATTAAAAAAACAATGTTTTTCTAAAAATTAACAGTTGATTGTTGTAAAATAATTTTGCATTTAACTCATCAATAAACCAAAAAAATTAGTATATGTTTTGTTCAATTTCGAATAAATTAAGTATATTTCATATTTCTAAAACATTTTATGTCTTCTATATCAAAAATATGAAACCAACAAATTATATATACCTTTTTCTCATTTTAGAATAATTTTAGTATCCTTTGCGTTTCTAATACATTACAATATTCACTATCTCTTTTTTTAATGATACTTTTAGTATCATTAAAGCTTCTAAAACACATTAGTTAAACATGCTTACATTATTTGTATCAAAAATATGAAACCAAAAAAATTATATATACATTTTTCTCATTTTAGAATAATTTTAGTATCCTTTAAGTTTCTGATACTTTCAAATATTCTATATGTTTTTTTTATTTTCAAATGCTATCATATCATTCAAGTTTCTGACACATATTATGTTTACAGGAAATGACAACTACTCATTTTTATTCAATACAATGGTGAATGGAGTGACTATACATACAAAAACTTTCAAATGATAGGAATACAGATTATAAAAAGATTACAGCTATCAAAAGTTAATCAATATAATTTCAAATCAATTGAAAATTCAGAATGAAGATTTTGAAATGCAAATCAGCTACCAAGTCAAGGAAAATTATCCAGCATTTAAAATTCAAGATGATTTCACTCTACTTTTCTATGTACAGTTGAAAAGCACAGAATCATATCAGAAAAAATTTCCTTTCCGCATTGAATTAAAAAAAGAGAAAAAAGCAACACATTCTTCACTTTGACTCCAACAGTTGCAATTTTCCAATCTAAGCAACAATCGGCAAGCACCAGCAACATGGAATCTGTTTTAGTTATCATTGATTTTACCAACCAACTCGAAAAGGATGATGAAGTTCAAAGTCCTTTCATTAATCCTTCAATAATCAGCAACACAAATGTCAAAAAAATCCAAGCTCATCAAATCTATAATAGCAAACAAACACTGAAAAATTTTGTCACATTTTATGTGATATCAAAGAACTTTCAGTTCAGAGTCATTAGATCATGCGTAAGAAAACACTACATTGATTGTATAGATGATAATTACAAATAGAATTTGAAGAGCAAGTTTATTTAGAAACATATTAATGTTTCAAATTCGACAATTCACAAAAGAACATAGCTGCAACTTGGAAGCAAGACTAGGCAGACACCATCACGCTATAAAGAATATCATTGTAGATTGTATAAAGTCTAAATACACCAACATAAAATGATGTATACGCCTATAGACATAAGATATGGAAATGAAATATCGAATCTCAATCAACTATTAGAGGTTTGGAGATTAAAAGAGAAAGCTCTAGAATTCATTAGAGGGAAAATGCTCTAAAATTCATTAGAGGGAAACCAGAAGAATCCTTTTCATTTTAGCGTAGTTTTTTATACATGATACAACAAACCAATCCAGGATTAGTAGTAGAGCTGCAAACAACAAATGACAATATATTTCTATATATCTACATGGCTTTATATGCAAGTATAAATGGTTGGCAACACTGCATACTGATAATTGTTGTAGATGGTACTTTCATAAAAATAAAATTTGGAGGAACACTCCTTTCAGCTACAACACAAGATGCATCATATAAAATATTTCCATTAGTTTTTGTTGTTATAGATTTTGAAAATGATGAGTCTTGGAAGTGGTATTTTTATGCAAATGAAGAAAACATTTGAAATGAGAAATAAGCTGTTAATCATATATGATAGACATGAGAGTATTATTTCAATAGTAAAAGAGGTGTATCCTAAAGCAGCACATGCATTCTATATCTTTTATATCATCAACAACCAAAAAACAAAGTTCAAGAGGAACACATTGCAGATTAATAATTTTTTTTGGCAGCTCTATAGAACTACAAAATAGAAGATTTGGACAACAATATGTTTGAAATAAGAAAGATCGATGAAAGAGTTCATCAGTACCTATATGATATAGGACTTGACAAGTGGACAAAGGTCCATTTAACAAACAATAGATTTAGAATGATGACATCCAACATTGCTGAATCACTCAACTACGCCAAAAAAATGCGTGAAAACTTCCAATCACAACTTTACTTGAATATCTGTGAGGTCTGATGTAAGAATGGACATCCACAAACAAAAACATCGCACTAAGTACATTTAGAAAGTTTGGGAAAAAGCCTAAAGAAATACTTAACGAAAACTACATAAAATCTTCAAAATTATAGGCCAGCTCTAAAAATTTCTCTTCTCTATTTCACATGATCACTAAATATTGCTTTTTGGGTTTTGCTTGTCTTGAATTTTTCACAGCTTAATAATATTCTTATTTTATGGTATAGTGGAAACAACATGACTTAGTATTTTAAAGCTAATCATCTGTACATATCTTTTCTAAAAGTGCATCCTTTTGGTTTATATTAAGTATTTGATACATAAAAAATAAAAAATAAATAGAATTTTGAATCTTTTTAGGTCAAAAGATCAATCAATGAACTGTTCAGTGTGTATAATTAGGGAAAACAAGAAATAGTCAACCTCAAAGATAAAACATGCACTTGCAATAAATTTCAGCTTGATGAACTGCCATGTGAGCACGCATTAGCTGTTCTGAAGGAGTTAAATCAAGAGCCTTACACATATTCATCATATTTCTACACCAAAGAGGTAATGCTTGCAACATATAAAGCAACAGTCTACCCTTTGTTAAGCAAATCAACATGATGCATTCCAAATACAATCAAAGACATGGTGCCACTACCTCTAAAAGGAAGAATTCATCCTGGAAGACCTAAAAAGACAAGATTCAAAAATTCATGGGAAATTAAATTAGAAAATAAGTGTGGAAGATGTGGATAGTATGGACATAACAAATAGACATGTAGAAATCCACCAAATATATAGTAAAATTTAGAATCATTTTAGTATATTTTCTGTTTCAGTATCAAAATCTGTCTAATACAAATATACTGGCATTAATAAAAAATAATAAAAATCGCATGCACATTTTTTTCTTTATATTTTTGCAAATGCAATTATAATTGTTAGATGTTGTATAATACATATACATTATATAATATATACATTATTCACAACATAACAAGCAAGAACTTAAAAAATAGAATCACAACATAAAAAGTAGGAACTTAAAAAATAGAATCAGAAACTACAGCGAAACAAAAATGATATAAAATTACATAATAAATATAACAAAACAGAATCTCATCATCATCAAAAAATTTAAGAACCTCATAAACATGATCATCCTTCTTTAAAAAAATACAAAATGGATTATTTGAACAAAAAGGTAAAAAAGAAAAAATAAAACATA
>CATIWM010562629.1:0-16753 GCA_949671775.1 Mallotus repandus
AGTTATTACCCTGGGTGGCGACTCCTCATCTCCACACCATGTCTTTGTGACAATGGTTAGTGTGTTCCCTAGAGCCCTGAGCTCAAACAGTGTCGCGGTTGCAATAAACTTGGGCGCGCGCTAAACCCCGCCGTCTACACCTATCATACCCACATTTTGGCCCATTTTGAATGGATCTTAACAAGGTAGGCCTTGATGTAATTCTTGGCCCGTTAAGAATGGACTTTGGATTTATTTAGAGGATTCATTACTTGTTTGAATCATTTCGAGAGTTTCTTGCATACGTTGGTTTTGTTATCCCCCGTTGATAATTAAAACCCAGGCCATTAAATGCGTGTGTGGGAGGAATAAGGGTGGAGGTTATAATTTTGATACATTATTGCTTTATTCTCTGTTATGTGTAAATTAAGTATGCTTATTTTCTTTTTGCTTTAGATAATAAAATGAACCTGCATATCATGCATACACGTCATGCATAGTTCTAACCCATGATTTTACAGTTATAGATCCCTCAAGTTTATCTGTGAGGACCTGCTCTAGTTCTAGTCACTTAGTCAGAAATTCAGAAATAGAAATGGCAGGTGGTTTTGATCCTAAGGCTTTTAAGGCATAGTTGAAAGATGAAATGATTGTTAAAACCCGATCCATGATGAGAGAGATGATGGGGGAAATAACCAAATTAATCACAAAAAAACAGCTAGGCGATCATCCCGATTGATCTGGATGCAGACTTTCTAGTAAGAGCAAGGGAAGAGGATGACATTACTATGCTAAATGATCCAGTAGGTCGGAAGAGTTTAGGCCAGCCAGAGAGTGTGGAACAGTTAGAATGGGCCAGAATATAACTAAGGTCATGGCCTAGATGCAATTAATGATGAAGGAAAAGGGCATGGATGCCCCAATGGATTATACTGATATGAACCTGGACGAAGAGGATGATCCCTTGCTTCAGAAGTTTAAATTTCCCAGCATGAAAAAGTACTATGGGACTGAGGACCCACATTTGCACCTGAAGCAATATGTGACATACTTGAAAGCTATAGAATTGTCTAAAGCTCAGATAGTTAAACAATTCCCCATGTCACTAGAAGGCGCACCGATTCGTTGGCACTACGCTTTGGAACCACATGTCCAGTCTGACTGGAATGAGTTATGTGATGCATTTGTGAAGCAGTATGGCCTCAACATCTAATTGGAAGTATCATTGAGAGATCTGCAGAACACCAAACATAGATTTAATGAGTCCTTTACTAACTACCTGACTTGTTGGAGGGGGAAGTTGGCTTAAACGAGGCATAGACTTGCTGAGTCAGATCAGTTGATGCTAGCAATGGAAGGCTGTATCCCAACACTGTCTGCAAAGCTAAAAGATTTGGGGATCCATAACTTTGAAGAATTGTATAGCTTTAGGGTCCAGAAAGAGTTAGACTTAGCTCAAGAAAAGAGATTTTTCAGGGGAAGATCTGGGGGCAAGGATGGAGCTGGTCCAAGCAGTAATGTCTAGATTAATACTATCAGACAGTCGGGCCCAAGTGTACAAATTAACGTTGTCAGATAGCCTCAGAGGTTTTCAAATCTAGGGTTGCCCCTCTCTAAAGTTCTTGAGAAGCTAGTTGAGAAGAACTTACTATGACCCTTACCTTTATAACAACCCATGCCAAATGCCAACCCATAGCTATTCTAAAAATTCCACCAGACCATTGGATAAGATACCGATAACCCGGTTGAAGCATGAAATTCAAGACCTAATTGATACAGGCAAGATCACAGATTCCGAGACCCGAAGGCCAAACACACAAAATAATCCATTACCAAACTACTGAACTGCCCCACCTCTAAATGCACCCATCCTTATGATCGGTACTGGCTTGACAGAGGAACAAGTTTTCAATTCCTTTATTAACGCCACTCTTAAGTCACTAAAACCTGACGTAAGCAACCTAGACCAGAATGAACAACCTTTAGAGCTTGCCATACGTGTGTTGGATATCTAGAGCTTAGATGATAAAGGTGAGGGATGGATTGATTTGTGGGAGAATGATGAAGGAAGAAAGAGTCATCTGGTTGAAAAGGTTGAAGGGAAAAGGAAAGAGATTGCACTCGTTGAACCTAAACCAGAAAAGGCGGAAAGTTCAAAAGAAGAGGCAAAGAAGAAGTTATGGCCAGAGGAAGATCTCCACAGGCTGCACACCTAAACAAATGGTTCGCTCGTTAATGAAAACTCCTCAAGGAGCCATTGTGTTTTCTGATGATGACCTACCTTTAGAAGGAAGGGACCACCATAACGCTTTTTCCATTAAAGCTGAGGTGAAGGGAAAGATGATTTGTTATGTAATGGTGGACAACGGCTCCACCATTAATATGTGCCCACTAAAAATCCTACCAAAGTTAGGACTGACTGTAGCAGACCTAAAGCCTTTCAAGGTGGTTATCAAGGCTTATGACTATACAAGGAGGCCTGTTAAAGGGACATTTAGAGCATTGGTCAAGATGGGACCTATTGAGGCTTGGGTTGATTTATATGTGATTGACATTCCCATGACCTTCGTCATTTTGCTGGGAAGGCCATGTATTCATCCTCTGGGTGGTGTACCATCCATCGTTCACCAAAAGATAAAATTCCCACATAAGAACAAGGTTGTCACTATCTCAGCAGAAACTAAGGTTGTTGTAGCTGCTCTGAAACTAGCTCCTAAGGAGATTCCTATAAGCCCCAGCTTTGAGGTCTGTATGATTTATAAGGCTGAAATAAGTGAGAAGGTCCTGAATATGATGCACACCATGGATTTCCTTCCTTGCATGGGACTAGGGAAGAACCAGCAAGGCATGCCAAGACATGTGGAACATAAAATGTTGATTCTGAAGCATGGGCTGGGATATGATGAGGATGGTGATTCGGAGGAAGGCTTTGAGATTTGGGATCAACTAGAAAACGAAGAGGAGGGGGTTGAGGCTAAGAAGAAGAAGGCTTTGTAAGAGACTTTTGTGAGGTAAGGCACTAATTACCTCTATAATGGAGCTCTTGAACCTCTTCTGATGACCGGAGAGGTAATTCTAGGGTTTGAGATCTTCGTCAAGTATGTGGATGGGGTAAAGAAGGCTGATGCTGCAGAAGTTTCTGTGGAAGAGCTGATAGTGGCCGACGAAGAGCCTGAGGAGGATGTTGCTGCTCCGAAGTTGAAAGACACCAACGGTCAAGACGAGGAGCTAGATCTCAAAACCTATGTCTTGAATTCTGACATTAATCTTTTCTATAATGACTTTGATGTTTCACTTGCTATTTTATTTAAAACTGATGACTTGTTCTCTTCCAAAATGAATACAATGAAGTCTAATTTTATTTGTTTGTGTGATGTGTTTCCTAATGGTTATTCTGTTTGTGATGATCATTTCATGCATAAGTTTAACATTAATTCCATACAAACTGAATTATTTAATCTAGGCACAAATGATAACCCTAAAAATATATTACTCGCTTCTGATTTAACTTATGATGAGAGAGAAAAAATGAAAGAAACATTAAAAAAAAGACAGAAAGTATTTGCTTGGGGTTATGAGGACATGTCGGGTATTGATAGGGAAATCATAGAACATAGAATCCCTACATATCCTCACATATCGTTGGTTAAGCAGAAGAAAAGAAGGTTGAGGCCGGAATGGGCTATCTTAGTCAAGGAAGAAGTCGAGAAGCAGCTGAACGTAAAGTTTTTGGAAGTAGAAGAGGACACTCAATGGCTACCAAACATAGTGCCCGTACCAAGAAAGATGGCAGGGTCAGGATGTGTGTGGATTATAGAGATTTGAACAAGGCTTGCCCAAAATATGACTTTTCACTGCCGCATATTGACACACTTGTCGATAGTGCAGCCTCGAGCGCGATGTACTCCTTCATGGATAGTTCTTCAGGATACAACCAGATCACGATGGCTGTGATTGATAAGCTAAAAACATCCTTTACTACTGAGTGGGGCATCTACTGTTACATGGTCATACCATTTGGTTTAAAGAATACAGGAGCCACTTATCAGAGGATGGCTACTACTTATTTGGATGACATGATCCACAAAGAGATAGAAGTGTACGTGGATGATATGATGGTGAAGTCTGCAACTAAAGAAGGGCACTTTGAAGCTTTAGATAAGTTCTTAGTGAGGGCAGAGAAGTACAATTTTAAATAAAACCCAAAGAAGTGCATCTTTGGGGTAATATCCAGGAAACTGCTAGGGCACGTCATCAACCAGAAGGGACCTAGATACGGTCAAAGCAATCAGGGAAATGTCTACACCGAGAACTAAAAAAGAAGTCAGAAGGTTCATTGGGCAGTTACAATACATTAGTAGATTCATAGCCAAGTTGACTACTATTTGTGAGCCAATTTTCAAGCTTTTAAGGAAAAATCAACCAGTGATCTAGGATGACAAGTGTCAACAAGCTTTTGAAGCTATTAAAGATTTTTTTATGAATCCTTCAGTCTTGAAACCGCCGAAGCTAGGTAAAACTTTAATCTTGTACTTAGTAATCGAAAAGGATGTTATTGGTGCAATGTTAGCTCAGGAGGGAGAAGGGAAGGTCGAACGCGCAATGTACTACTTAAGTAAGAAGCTATTGCAGTATGAAGCCAACTATAGTCTGGTGGAAAAGACATGCTTAATTGTATTTTGGGCAACAAAGAAGCTCTGTCACTACTTCCAATCTTATAGAGTACAAGTGATTTCCAAACATAATCCTCTCAAGTACCTCTGAAAGACACAGTCGCTTATGGGAAAGTTGGCCAGATGGCTAGTTCTACTCACAAAATTTGTTATAGACTATGTAGCAAAGAAGGTAGTGAAAGGAAGAGCAGTAGTAGACTTTTTGGCTTAGAACCCTATAGTCGACGAACATGATTGGGAATTGGATTTTCCTGATGAGCATATGAGGGCAATAGAAGTTCAAGGATGGAAAATGTACTTTGACGTGGTAATTAATAATCGAGGAGTAGGCATTAGTGTAATTTTAATCACACCTGAAGGAGAAATGATCCTGATGGCGAAAAGGCTTGAGTTCGAAGTAATAAACAACCAAGCTGAGTATGAGGCTTGTATCTTCGGTTTATAAGTGTTGTGCATTATGGGGGTAGAAAATGTCACTGTATATGGGGATTCCATGTTGGTTGTGAAACAGGCTTCCAAAGAGTAGGAGGTAAAGGAAGTAGGTTGCGCTTGTATTGGGATTATTTGGCTACTATCTAGATGTCTTTTACCTAATGTAGATTTGTTCATTTACCGAGAGAAGAGAATCAAATAACTGATGCCCTAGCTACGTTAGCTTCTATATGGGAAAGTAGGGATCGAATGGAAGTTAAGCCCCTACTTCTAGCAAAATCCCGAAGCCCTTGTTACGAAGAAATAAGGGTTATATCGGTTGATGCTACTAAGAAGCCTTGGTTTCATGACTTGTAGTGGTATTTAGAGACTGGGAAATTCCCTGAGGATGCTTAGAAGAAGGAAAGAATGTCTTTAAGAATGTTAGCGTGATAGTTCATCAGTTATAACTGGGGTCCACCTGAGATGTTTTGATAGAGGCAAAGCTCAGAAACTCATGGAGGCAGTGCACGAAGGGGTATGTGGGCCACATATGAATGGAATAATCCTGGCAAAGAAAATAGCTCATCAAGGTTATTTTTGGCTGACTATAGAAACAGATTGTGTCAAGTTTGTAAAAAAATGCCATAACTATCAAGCTTATGGTGATGTCAGCCATTTACCGTCAATGGAGCTTTAAGGAATGACTTCTCCTTGGTCGTTTGTAGTCTAGGGAATTAATATTATAGGGGAGATAAGGCTGAAGGCATCAAACTGTCATCGATACATTATAGTGGTGATCAACTATTTCTCCAAATGGGTTGAAGCTGAGTCCTATGCTACTGTTAGCTCAAAACAGATGGCAAGATTCATCAAGAAAAATATAATCTGTAGGTACGAATTGCCTCATCACATTATCACTGACAGTGGCATTCAATTTAGAGCAAAAACAGTTGCATTGCTGAAGGAATACAAGATTGAGCATCACGGATATCTCTGTACAGACCACAAGTGAATGGTACAGTAGAAGCTGCGAACAAGAATGTGAAGAAGATCTTATCTAAAAAGCTTGAGAATTACAAGGATTGGGCCGACTATCTATAATTTGCATTGTAAGGATATAGAACCACTGCTAGAACATCAACTAGAGTCACTTCATATCCTTAGTGTATGGGTGTGAAGCTGTATTGCCAATAGAGGTTAAGATTCGATCGTTGAGGGTCCTTTTGGAATCTACAATCCCTAAATACTAGTGGGTGAGGAGCCGTTTAGCACAACTCACATTATTGGATGAAAAGAGGATGAAGGCTATGTATCATTTGTACCTGTATTAAAAAGGATACCTCGAGCCTACAATAAGAAAATCAAGCCCGGGAAGATTAGAGAGGGTGATTTGGTTTTAAAGCTGACTAGGCCAATAATGACTGAACCTCAAGGGAAGTTTAAACCAAATTGGGAAGGCCTTTATGTGGTGAAGAAGTTATTCTCTAAAGGCACTGCTACTTTATCTAACTTAGAAGGGAACAAATTCAGAGAGCCCATCAATCTGGATAAGCTCAAAAAGTACTTTCTATAAAAGTCTCACTAGAGAGAAAACCTCGAAAAGAGGCTGTCTAGGCAAAAGTTAAAGACAAAAAATAGAAGAGAATATAAAAAAAATCCTGCTGGATTGAAAACCTCGAAAAGGCAGTCCAAACAAAATTTAAGGACATACAAAAGAAGAGAGAGAGAAAAAATGGTTAGTTGGAAAACTTGCAAGGGCAAGCCAACTAACGACATGAGATTTGTCGGAAGCAAAATGTATATGCATATTGTGCTTAAGTTAAATGAAGTAAATTGTTCTAATTACTATTAAACATTGCTTTAAGTGTCTATTATAAACTATTTAACTATGAAAGAAAATTATATCTAACAAAAAAGAAAATGGTTAATTAGTTTGTAACCTAATTTTGTTTCCTTTTCTTTTGATGAACATTCTGAGCACTCAATGCCTGTAACTCTCTTACCCTTTTGTTTCTAATAAACTCATTTTTTCTGTTTGTTGCAATTGAGTCCACACCTTGTACTAATCATCGGTAGATGGATCTCCGCTGTAGTCTTTGTTCCTCTGGATGGCTCTTCAAGGCCAAGTAGTTACCAAGTTATTCATAAAGTTCTGAGTAAGAGGCCCTAGCTCAAATTCATGCATAACCTCTTAAATCAGTTACTTCTGTCCATACTGATGGCAGAAACGGGCAGGATTGTAGAACGTAGCAAAATGGAGGCCAACTATAGGAACATAATAAGTGTAAGAACAAAGGTTTATATATTGCAATCTCCACCATGGACATACCCATCGGATCAGAGTATCAAGGAATATTGACAGCCAGCCTTGGACATCTTCTGGTATAGGATGCAGCTTCTGGTTCTGCAATGTTTGGCTCTGTAGCACACAATATTTTGTAGAGGTTCTAACGGTCTTAGTTTTTTATAAAGCCACATCTGTAAGAACAGTAAATATAACACATGAAAATGACAGAATGACAGAATATAGAGGTAAGAGAAGAAGACTAACCTCTAATAACAGTGGACTTCTAAAGAATCGGTGAGTTAATGTGAAGTTGTCAAGCCCAATGATAGTTCTGCTAAGATGAGAGGGAAAGGGTTGAGTCATGCTTTTGCTTGAGCCAGAATGTGGAGGATTTTTGAATCATAATTTTCAAAGAAGGAAACAAGCAGGAACTAGGCATATAAATAGAGGGCTATCATCCGAGGCCAATGAACTTCTCTCCTGTCTACGTCCAGGGTGACTTTAAGAAAGGATTCTAACTCGATCTCGGAACCAAGAATGTGTTGAGCTAAAGACTAGGGTGGAAGATTGAACATGCGGGCCATCTGATATTGAATAGAGTATGGATTCAGGACTCCAATGTTAGGGACTGCAAGTTGGCAAGTAGAATCCATGTTACAACCTAGTATGGCTTCGAATTCCTCCAGTAAGGGGCATAATTTTGCTGAGTTGAACAAAAAAATGTGTTTCTGAGGATCCCAAAATTGAGCTATAGCATGGAAAAAAGGGAAATTGATTCTCCTGGCGTGTAGTGATTTGAAGCTTGATAGGTGAAATGGTTTTAGTTTGGCCCATGATTCACCATCTAAGCCTTTTAGGATTGATTGTAGTAGTTTATGGCTTCTTTCAGTCATAACTTAAGCTTTTGATGAGGTTTAGAGAGAGAAAATAGAGGTTGGGGATGAAGGTGAATATGAGCTACAGAAATAAAGGAGTTAGGTTTTTAAAGGGGCCTGTAGATTGGTAAGGAGGCGATCGCCTCTCTACTAGAAGACAGGGGCCAGAGATATAAAAAATCATATAGTTTCGATTGTAGGTGAAGAATTCAGTTGTTTAGAAAAGAGAGAAAGATTTGCATATGTAGGGACATTCAATTGCTTTTGAATTTGTAAAAGTGAAGTTGATAACTGTGCAAATATCTAGTTAAAGCAAAGGAAAAAATAAAATGAAAATGCTAAAAGTTTAAAAAAAATCCCTACGATCAAAATGACAGTATCTAAGACCTATCAGAGCAAGACCTAGTCTATCAGGCATCCGACTCTGTGCCTTCAGGATCATCTTTACCTCTGGCACCATTCCTGCTCCTATCCTCATCGAGCTGGAGCACCTCTATCTGACACTCAAGGGTCGCGATCCTTTTGCGATGCATCTCATCATCATCCTCTTATGATGCATCTCATCGCGATCCTGTGTGAGCAGGTTAAAGGTTAGTAAATCATACAAGCATACATACACATAAATGTAGGGGGATTCTTTACCTATCATTGCTGGGTGATGTCCAGCAGGTAGTCCCTCTGAGCCTTAATTAGATGATACATGTACTAACCTTGTGCCAAAGGAATATGCATTTTCAACAAGGTGTCAACACTAACAAATGTGTTAAGGATGATATAGAGCACAAAACAGGGCCAAACTTACGTGGGTGGCATCCTCGAGAGTACAAGCAGGCTCCAGGCTCTCATCTAGGGTCAAGAACTATCAAGATAGCTCTCCCGGAGGAACCCAATAGCAGACTAGAGGATCAGGAGTATAGACTAAGTTACTAGCAACCAGTAGCAAGCCAAGGGTGTCAAAGGGTCTCGTCTGCTCAGCCGCGGCCGAAGTGCCCTCTGCACTGGGATTAAAGCTAAATCTCTGAGACTCCCTCTCTCATGCCTGTGGCCTGGCTTGGGGTATAAGTCGACTAGCTGCAGCCTGGAAGAGAGAAAACATGTCAGAATGTGACAACTCTAAATGCGAAGTAGGAGATCAGATATTTACCTAAGATGTAGAGGCATCATATAAAGGGACTATCAATAGGAGGTAGGTCTGGAAAAACTCCCTGTACCGGCTCTTATTTCGTATAGTATGGTCTACAGTCGATGTCCCAGCGATGGCCCAATCGAGCTCCTCACCCTCCAGCTCATGTGTCCAAAACATGCTCTTAGGAGGAGACTTAGGAACATGCCTCGCCCTAATGCCTTGAGGCCAGTTAAAGACCCGCTCGTCAAGATACCAGACTCGATAGTTTGGCCCACGAAGAAGAACTCTCCTCTAGGCTAAAGGTTTGGACCATGTCATCTCTAAAATCCACCTATCTACGGGCCCTCACAAGTCATTTTAAATCTGCAAAAGAGGAATCAACAGGTAAGTAAATTGAATTCATAAGATTACTAATATAGTTACCCCTGTTGTAGGTACTGCATCTTATGTCAAGGCATTTAGATGATGCTAGTGAATGTGCACTCGAGTCAGATGCTTCTTCAGGACACATCAGGCACCTCATCTGCTTAAGGCAAAAAAATCGTTCCCCAAACGTATCACTTTGACCACCAGCTCCAATACCAAGGCCCAGACCTGTCAAAGAAACATTGTTACCTAATATCATAAAATAGTTATCTAAAAGAACCAGGAGGAAAAGGATAAGATATAGCTTACCAGAACGGCGTGCCAAAAGCTGTAAAACCTCTTAACTCCACGTACAAGCTCGTCCATGCTCCTGTATAGGTAGGTCAGAGCACAACCACCCCAGTCATATGAAGACAGCTGATCCAAGTCCCGCACGGACATCAGGAACATCAGATCCAGTGAGCTAGTAGTGTCATCAAAGAGAGTGGTGCCAAACAGATAGAGCAAGAATGATCGCACCACCTGGTCATCTCATGAGGGGAGGTCATCGCTGTGACCCTCTCCCGAGTATAGAAGGTCCAGATCAAATCATGCTTGAAGGTATATGTCCCCTTCATGTCCGGTACCATACCAAGAAGGCATTCGACATAGGTAAGCTTGTCAGGAGACATATGATGAAAGCTCACGTCGAAAGGGATGGGATCTCCGGCACAAGCGATCTCTGTAATAGCAGCAAATGAGATAGGATCCAGGGTGAGCTCCCCGAAGTGGAGGTTGAAGGTATGGGTGGTATCAAACCACTTGTCCATCAAGGCGTGAAGGGGCTAGTGGTCCATCTTCCCCTGCTCCTCTGAAAGGGAAAGGATGAATTCCTCGAAGCTAGTGTCCTGCATCTGGTCCCTCTAGTCATCAGTGAGCTCATTGTAGAAGGCTCGAGCTCCATGAAATTTTTTGGCACCCTTGAACATTTGTATATCACACTGCAAAAGCAATAAGGGAAGTTGAATCAGTATAATATAATTTAGACATTTTTTTTAAATCAAGAAAACTAACGAGTGTTGACAAGCCTGCCCAGGAGGTGAACGCCTCTTGGCCAAGAGACTATCACCTCTTGCAAGGAGACGATCGCCTCTTGGCAAAAAGATGAAGCCTCTATGAAGAGGAGGTGATCGCCCCTTTACCAAGAGGCGAATGCCTCTTGGCAAGGAGGCAATCACCCCCTCAAAGAGGAGATCGCCCCTACGACACGAAGAACAACTTTTGTCTCAATTTTTTAGCCCAAAATTCATAATTTTACATTCAATTGATCGTGTTTCTAATCCTAAACATTGCTTAAACCTATACTAATCATAACCCAGTGAAATTTTGCAAAAAAAGGAAAGAAAATTAGAAGATTCGAATACCAACCTCTCCGGACACCGAGGAGCAAATGTGAGTCCTCAAATCCGCCAAGAGAGGAATCGTATCACCTCTCGTGAACCGAGGCTATATGGAGCGCAAATCGAATGAGGGATGAGGTCCCATACAAGAAGAGGCAGCATCCTCTCATCACCCATGTTTGAAAAATGTGTGCACGGGAAAGAGAAAAGAAAAGAAAAGAAAAAGAGAAAGATAAAAGGAATAGGTGTTTTTTTCCTTTTATTGTAAAAAAAAAGACAAAAAAAACATGTGTTCTTTTCAGGAAATGAAAGTCAATCGAGTGAGAGAAAAAAGAAGTGATGTAAAATGATGAAAATAAAAAAAATCAAGATGTCAATGAATGAGAAAGGAATATTTCTTCGAGTGAGTCCTGAAAATTCAAGTTGAAGTCGAAATTGTTAAATTGGTGACTAGTTGGGTGTAGTTCCTGAGATGACGTAGCGTATTGGAACTTTGAAGAATTCATTTTCCAGTTTGGTCGGCCTGTAACTAGGGACAAGCTGTGGAATTTCTCTAATCGAAGTATCAGAATTGAGGAACTGCCTCTCAGGCCAAGAAAATCCGAGGATGATGGTGTGAGTTTTCCATTTAAGAGGGACTGCCTCTTAGGTCAGGAAAACCTGAGGATGACAGCGTGAGTTTCCCATTTCAGAGGGACTGCCTCTCGGGCCAGGAAAACCCAAGGATGATGGCATGAGTTCTTCGTAAGTGATGAGTCGGGCTTGATAGAGTTCCCGAAGATCACGACTATAGAAATGACTATTCCAGTTTGAATCCCAAAGTCTATAGTTGGTGAACAGTGCATTGAACCAAGAAAACTCGAAGACCACAAACATGTTTCAAAGTTGAAGAATTCGCCTCTCGAGCGAAACTGGGGAATCAGGTATGTCGTTTGTTGTTTATTTTATTTGTCTCATGCATTTTATTTTTTGGAAAAAATTTGAATGCATGAATGCTGTTTTTTTTTTTTTTGAAAAATCAAGGGGGCAAACTGTGGACACTCGGTTCTATCGGCCCGCGAAAGGGGATGAACTAGGGTTGTTCAGTTTGATTGGCCCACAACGGAAGCCCGATGATGAAAGCTCAAAGTTTAAATGCAAGAGAAGTCTAAAAATCCTTCTTGAATAGGCCTAAAACCATTTTAGAACCCAGAACTAAGCCCAAGCCCACAACCCAACATCCAAGCACAGCTCGAGGACCGAAGAGGCGTTGCCTCTTTGGCAGAAGGTGATCACCTCTTGGACCAGAAGGTCAACAGGCTATCGCCTCCTCGAAGAGGCATTCGCCTCTTTGACTACCCACTTACTGCTGCATTAAATGCAACATAGCAATTACAGTAAGAGGGTGGCCACACCTAATCTTGCTCTACAATAATTACGTGGGAAATGAGACTTTTTAGAAAAAAGAGAGAGGCTAGGGGAAAGGTGGTGATGATAAAGAGAATAGGGTGGTGGGTGGTGTCTTGGGAGCTTAAAAAAAAGAAGAAGAAGGAAAGAAAAAACAAAAGAGGAATTTTTTGAGAAAAAAGGCTTAGCAAGGAAGAGAGCTAAAAATCCAAAGGAAAAAGAAGAGGAGAAAGGTTCATAAAGAAGGGAAGGGATCCTTCTTGGAGAAAGAGGTGCTTTGTGCTAGGAAAAGATTGGTTCTTGAAAGATAAGTAGGAACTCTTGCATTTGAAGGAAGTTTTAATCCCTAATCAGCTTCTGAGGGCCAAGTTAGGGATATCAAGTTTGATTAAATCAGTGAGAACCTCCACTTTTAGTCTTCAAGCTCTTGATTTATATGTAGCTGCTTTTCTCTTCTTTTATTGTTCTTTAGGTTATTGATTATTTTCTACTTTGCATTATCTTGATAGCATGATGATCTGAGAATACTTAGCATTTGTGTAAGATCTTAGCTACTTGTTTGTGATTGTCTTACTTTATGTAGAAGTTAAGCAAATGTGATAGTGCAATAGAATATGGCTAAGAGGCGATCGCCCCTTGGTCAAGAGGCGATCGCCTCTCTTCAAGTGGCGATCGCCACTCTGACAGGGCGATGCAGCCCTGCCTTAAGCACTCTTTTGTGATTTTTGCCTGATTTCTCTAAATATCCATGTTCTCTACACTTCCAATACACTATGCATGATTATATTCTATTTCTGTTAGATTAATGTTGTGACATTTGTCTATTTTTATTTTATCTAACTTCATTTATGAACTAACTTCATTATTTATTTTGTAGAATCTTTTTTATATTTCGAGAGATTGATTTTGTTTATTGCAGGAATTTGGACTGATTCTCCATTTATAGGAGATCAATCCCCTTAATTAGTTCTTGAGAAGTTTTATGAAAGTTTGTTTTCAGTATATTTTTGGTTTATTTTCTGTATATTATCTATATATTAGGGTTTATTTTTGGTATATTTTATGTTTATTTCTCTCCTATTTGAAGTAAAGTATTGTAATTCTTAGTCCTTTCCCCATATATTTAGAATGAATGGTTTTAAATTATTATTTTCGATGATTGTTGGGACTTAAATGCATGAAATGATATTAATGTGCAAACTTGGACGTTAATGTAAAAATTGACAATTGATTGAAAGCAATTATAATTTGCATGTTAATAAAGAAACAATTGAATAATTAAAGGTAATAAAACATGAAACACAAATAGAGGCCGACGCATTCAAACGTCCATGCCCAGTTTCCGTACCTGTTCTCTAATGACAGCTTCTGAGAACTTCCGTGGAATATAATTGTCATATAAGTTTGTCCAGATTTTTATCCGGGTGACGATTCCATTTCTGTTTAGGCTTAAGACCTATTTCGTATTTTCTAGTGAGCCCTGAGCCCACACAGTTCCGTGGTCGCCAACATTTGGATATGCGCTAAACCCCACTGCCTACAATATTACTTAATTGTAAAAATTTTAAAATTTAAGAAAAAAATTAAAAATTATTGTGCAAGGTTGAAAACTTTTAAAATTTTATAATTAGATTGTATTTTTTTAAAAAAAATATGAATTTATTTGTTTGTTAACTGTTAAAATTAATTTTTTTATTTATAGACTTAATTGTATTAAAAAGGTTATAAGACTTGAATAAATTCACTAAAATCTAATTTTATCTAATTTTTTAAAGAAAAAAATTCAATTTAACTAGAAAAGGAAAAAGCCCAATATAAAATTACAACAAAATGTGAATTGCAATTTGTACCAACTACATTATGCTAAACCAAATATTTATTTTTAAATATAAAAATAAAGAAGTTAATACAAATATGTACAAGTGTGTATACATATATGATATTAGATTCTTTTAAAATAATATTTATTTAATTACAATTATTAATATATTTTATAGGTATTAATTCATAAAAATAATCAACAATTATAATTAAATAAAAATTAATTCAATAGTTTTCTTATAAAAAAAATAATTCAAAGATTTTAATATCACTTATACAAATACAAACGTTTGTACAGTAGTTATACTAAGGATCCGTTTGTTTAGTAAAAAATAACGATAAAATTATTTTGATTTCTAGTGTTTGGCTGACTAAAATTAATATGAAAATGAGAGTATAATTTCTCATCAATGTGAATCTCCATTCCCCTCTTATTATTATTAAGAAATAACTTTTGATTTTCTTGCAAATCAAGTCAAGTCAATTATAAATTGATCAAATATTTAAATATTAATATTTTTTAATTTATAAATAAAATATATAAATTAATAAAAATATGTAGTAAATATGTGAATAAAAAATATTTATCAAAGTAAATAATTTTTGTAATTTTTTAAAAATTATAATAATATTTTTATAAATAAATATATTATAACATTTTCTAATGTAAAATTATAATATTAATTTTTATATATATAAATAATTATAATGTTTATTTTTTTTATAAAAAATTAATTATTTAATAATATTTAATTTTTATTCACATTATTATTTTTAAAAAATTAAATATTTTTTTAAAATTTTTATTTTTTTTATTTATTTCCTTTCCGATTCAAATTTCAATTTCAATTTCAATTTCAAGTTGGATTGAAATTCCGATTGTGGAATACAAACCGAAGGGCTTGAGGAAAAAAGGTGATAATTATAATGAAAATTTGAATCCTCAACGGAGTCGGAGATGCCCTTTTTTTTTTTTTTTTTTTTTTTTTTTAACAATTATCAGAGATGCTGTTCTTTTTGTCGGAGATGCTCTACTAATGATGAGAAGAAGTTGAAGGAAAAGACAGCTTGCATTTGCACCGCCGACTTGTTCCGAATTTTATTGTGACATCTTGACAAAGAAAGCATGTTCCACACGTAAGCCAAGCCCAATATTTTATTTATTCAAAAAAATTAACATGCATCACATGTCATCTTTTATTTATTTATTTAATACATAACATTTATTTTTTATTTATTTATTTTAAATAAATTATCTTGAATATTTTTAATTTTGAACCAATTATCAATCTAATTCTATTTTTAAAATTATTTTAATATACAACTCTAACTTTTTGAGTTGTTGCAATTTTATCCAGACAATATTGAGCTTGTGACAAAAATAACGTGACCATCTGATATGGTATAAGAGTGACTGACATGGTAAAAAAAATTAAAAACTTAAAACTCACATTATCAATTCTATCCTCAATTATTTACAAATTATCAAGCTAATTCTAAACTTTTTGACTTGTATCAAATTTATTCATACAACAATAAGCGTGTGACAGATCTAATATGGTCATTTTACGTAGCATAAGCGGGTTTGATATGACAAAAAAAATTTAAAATTCATCGTTTTACATTACCAAAATAATGTCATTTTTCTTTTTAAAACGGTGTATATGTATGTAATTATATATATATAATTATATATATATAATAATAATGACCATAAAGATAATTAACAGATAAAAGCTTAATGCAGGATGACGTATCTATTCACATTAACAACATATGGATGCTGGGTAAGGATTCCTACATGATATGCATATATATAATAACAACTCACAAGTCTAATGCACTCCTTTGCATTGACTTGACTGGTCCTGTCCTGTAGGCCTTGGTCTTGGTGCGGCTATAGGAAAAGTAATAATACAAACAATTAGGATTAAAATCCTAACCTTAAACATTCTAGATTTCTAAGAAAAACTCGATTTAAGATACGACTCTAATAAATTCAAAACTTAACTAAACCCGATGTCACATTTTACGAGAAATTTACCAAAAATTCGGCGAAATCTCCTTTGTAAAATGGACATCTCTCTACTAAAAGTAGAGTCAATCATGCACGTAAATACACTTCAAAATTATTACCAATACTAAATCTCGGATTGGGCCCCCGAACTACATTTCATGCCCAACCGAGAACCAACATCACAAAATATTTAATAAAATGATATAATTTCTCAAACCACCAAAATATATCATAAAAATATTAAAGACATTTATTTTCCAAATAAATAATAAAATTCCAATTCACAATAATATTTGCTAATAAAACCCATTAATAGCATAAAATCTCCATTTTACAATTAAATTAGCATAAATTGTAAATAATTATTAAAATCACTTATTAGTATCATAAAAATAATAAAATACTCATTTAGGCTCAAAAATAATAAATA
>CATIWM010562866.1:0-13218 GCA_949671775.1 Mallotus repandus
ACCATATTAATCTAATTATTAATTAAAGAGTTTAATCAATTAATTTGATTAATGGAATTGGATTTATGCTTTTAAGCAATGATTCTAGCATATCATGAAATCTAATTTCACTAAGAGTTTAATTATAAAATAATTAATTAATATGAGATATTAATTAAAGTATCAAATTAATAAAATATGTTGTTTCCTATTGGACTTGGATTAATGGCCTAAGAGTATGGGCCTAGGCCCAAAAGAGTTTTGTCTCAACGATTAATCCAAAGCCCATAAATCTAATCAAGGCCCATTTGATTAATGGATGGGCTTGGCTCAAGAGTTGGTCCAATCATCAAGCCCATGTCCATAAATCAATATATATATAGTCAATATTGTCTTGTTAGGCACATTATCACTTAAGTATGTATTGTTGACTATGGGGAAGTGAAGATTAGGTTGCCTTGTTTAGTGTAGAGAATGAATGCAGACTTAATGCATGAGATGTATTACAATCTCTATATCATTCTTTGTACACTTATGAGTTACTTATACAATTTGTATACTCACTATGACAAGGTGCTTGCTTGATGTCATGCATGATGTATTTGAGGTGCTTATTTGATGTCATGCATGATGACTTGAGGTACTTGCTTGATGTCATGAATGATGTCAATTAGATACTTGTGCAAATTGAACACATTTATGTCAAGGTGGCATGCTAATGATGTAGTGTAAGATACTTGTGTAATACTATCTAAAGTGGCTTGTCTCTACACTTATATATATCCTTAGAAGTGCTCTAAGGAAAGAGGTTTCTTACCTAATTTTGAGAAAAATAGTGGAAAGTGTAGAGACACAAAATATACCAAAAGCAAACTCAAATGTTCTTGCAAGGGATTGAGTTAGTGCAAGTTTTTCAAAAGGTCATTTGAGAGGGACTTACTACTTCACTTGATCCAAGCAAGAAGGTGGTTGGTAAAGCTTTGGTGTTTCAAGCTAGATGCCAAACATTTTGGGTGGCTTAGCATTAATTCAAAAGTTGAACCAAGAGCAATCCAATATAGTAGATTACTTGTGGTCTACATCAAACCTAGGAGATTGTAAGCATTCTGCATCTTAGAATTCCTAGGTTGTTGTGTTTATATATTGATGTCATTATTTAGCTATGTGTTAATTGCAAATTGGATCCTTGGGATTGGAATTATTCATTTGTGCTCACCACACATGTATTTAAAGCTAAGTAGCATAGCTAATTCCTTTCAAATAGAGCCGAACAAGCAGGCCATAAAAATGTTTTAATTTTAGGTGGAACTTTAAGTTACCAAAAAAGCAACCAGTTGACATTGAACCTGGATTCCATCTCTCCAATAAGCCATTGATAACTACTATGGACTGAGAAGTGGCCATTAGATGAAAATTGCCAATACTAAAAGTCAAGAATATTGTGAGACAACAAAGGCAAATTCAAAATTTGAGCACAATCAGTGGGCTGGAACAAATCATGAACCAAATCAACATCCCAAGAATGGCAGCAAGGTTGAAACAACTGAGAGACTGTAACCGCAGAGTTGCCCTATGGAATTAGTGAAGAAACAATACCATTGAAAGAGTTTAAACGCCACAGATCATACCAAACTCGAATTGTATGTCCATTGCCAACCAGGAGACGGCTGCGCCAAACAAAGCTGGGACTGCCACCCAATCTCGCCTCCCAAAAAGTTTAATGCGTATAATACTTGGCTTTGAATAACCTTCTAACCAAAGAATTAGGTTCAGTAAGAAATTTCCAAGACTGTTTGCTTAACATAGAGAGATTGAAATCTTGTATCAGCTTGAAACCCAAACCCCTAATTTCTTTGGATAACACCAATCACTCCATTTTGCCTATCTAATTCTTGTACGTCTATTTTGTCCACTATTCCACCAAAAACCATTCATCATGCATTCCAATTCAGAACACAAATCCAATGGAAGAAAGAATACATTCATAACATAATTTGGCATAGCTTGCGCCACAGTTTTCAATAACATCTCCTTTACCGACCTCGATAATGACTTAGAGCTCTAACTATGTAATTTTTGCCATACCCGATCTCTAATAAATGACAAAATTTCACGTTTATTTCTACCCACCATTGAAGGCAACCCAAGATAAGTGTCATGGTTCATCATCTCTTGAATATTAAAGAGATTAAGAATTGTTGCTCTTAGAGAAGCATGAACATTCAGACTAAACAGAATGGCAGATTTGGAAAAATTAATAGATTGCCCTGCTGTGTACCTATAAAACTCAAGAACTTGTTTAACACGATAACTCTCAGCAGTTGTAGCTATGAAGAAAATGTAACTATCGTAAACAAAAAATAAGTGACTAACTGATGGAGCCCCCCTTGCTATTCGTCGGCCATGAATCAAACCATTGGACTCTATTTGGTGCAAAAGTGAACTTAAGAATTTAGCACAAAGAATAAATAAGAATGGAGACAAAGGATCACCTTGTCACAATCCGCAATGGGGAGCAACCTGACCAACTTCTAAACCATTATTTAGAATAATATAGTGAACAGTAGTGTGACACTTGTTAAGGATGCCAAGCATACATTGTATGCATATGACTAATACATAACATCTCCATCAATGTCTAACTTTAGTTCAAACGTCAATATATATATATATATATATCTCCCTTATATATATAAGTAATACATATTACACACAAAAAGAGCTTACAACATTAAGTAGCTCACATCTCCCCTCATGTTAGACACATACAATACATTAGTCTTAATACAAAATAACAAAATTTATTAAGCATTTCATGCTAAAAAACCTGAGGATAACTCCCTTGCTGACCACCCACTTGACACAATGTTAGTGTAATTGATGCAAAGGTTTCTTCAAGACAGATTACAATTCTTCTAATCCTGAAAAATATTGCAGAGGGGTGAACCTGCAACTCAGCAAATGAATAACATAATATCCTATGAAACATAATACATCAAACATATAATATTATCAATCACCAGTCCATTTGAAAACTAACTATAAACTTTTAGCTTGCACATAATTATGATAGCATAGTATTTTCTTCTAGACAACAATGTAGTTGTGAATTACATATAACTCAAAAAAAATTCAATAAATCATGGATTCCCATACGCACACAGCCCTGCCATAATTTTTTTCCAACTGTATTTTTTTTAGTTGTTTTAAGGCATATAAAGGAGATTCCATATCACACGCAACTATGCCTCATTCACAAGTAGCATTGCGTCCTTATATTCATCCAATCATATTTCTTATATTTACATATACATCAAGAGTTTACCACACTGTCAAAGCACTTTATTAAACTCATCATCAACTAAATACATCATTTATCATAACATAAAGTAAATTAATATCTCCCCCATAATGTATAAGAAAACAATAATATACCAAAAATATACCATATTTCAACATGACAGAATTGATAGTGCAAATTTAAAAATACACCAAAAATTTCAAATTATGAATATCAAATCCATATTCTCTAGATCAATATGATTATGAGTCTAGATTAATTTTCAACTGATTTCACATCATTTGGATACATATAGAAGGAGAAACATAAAAAATAATCCACCATGTTCAATCTATCAACAAAGACTAAGCTACAAAAAGTATTGCCCAAATTATCCATCAAAATAGAAAAATTAAGCCTCCTATATTTCTATCAATTTTGTAAATAACATCTCAAAATTTTCATAGGAACAAACAGAACCCAATATGGAGTTTTAAAACTCCCGATATGGCTTCTACAAGAATTTTGTTCTCACCCAAACATGACACCCGAATTCACTAGCAATTATTCATATATACAATCTCATTCATATGTAAAATCTCATATCAAAAATAATCAAACATCAACAAAATAATAAAAAATAAACATCTATCAATTAGAACACACATATTTCTCTTATCCAATTTGCTTAACAATTAAATTTATAATTGTTTATTTCAAGTGTTATAATCACATAGAACATTAAGTTATTCATTTACCTTTATTGCTTCCTTCCCTTTGCTTGTATTTACTTGTCTGACAGCCTCTTTTCCATGTGGTTTAGCTGAAATAGATCATAATTTATTTGTCTTAAACACTTAATAATAATGGAACCTCCTTCTAGCATGATAACATCACTAAACTATCTAAACATATAAAGATGCCAACTATAATAGATTTAATAGGGTGAATTTAAAAATTCTCCAAAAATTATATACAATGAATCTTAAGATGAAACTTTCTATATCATTAAATCTATGCATCTAAAGTAATTTGAAATTTATTTTGTTTCAATTGAAGGTGTATACAGGAAGAACTCTAAGAAATAATCCACCTTACTCAAACCAGTAATGGAAACTGAGCAATAAAATATTTCCTTTTATTACACTAATATAGAGTCTGAATCATATCAAGTTATGCAAGAAAATTTTTTAAATAACTCTTTAAAGTTTACAAAGAATCAAATTACACTTAATTTTAAGCTTGATAACTCAAGATATGATCAAAATACTAGGGCTGAAAAACCAGAAATAATGAACCCAAAAACTGCCGCCTATAAACTCTAAATTAAATCACCCAAAACAATTAAAATACTTACCAATTGAATCACCACAGGCTTTTAGGATGAAAATTACAGCCTAAAAGGTGCTTTGGATCATCAATTTCAGCATGAAAAATTAGCTCCAACAATTAGCATCAAGTTTTCTCTCCTTCCCCTTTCTTCTTTTTCTTTTTTCTAAACTATTCTATGTTTTTTTTTCTTCTTGGTCATATGCAGCTGGTTATTAATTTCCAAGACTTAGGAAGATTCTAGGGACTTTAGGATCGATTTTAGTGTAAAATAGTCTCTTTAACCCTTAATGAAATGGATAAACTTCCAATAAACTTTTAAGCTTCCAATTATTCATTCTAGGACACCTATTTATTTCAATTAAGTCCTTGTTATTTTTAATTCTCATTCTTCACTTCATTTATATTCATAATCCCTTTTATTCTCATAATTTTACTCATTTTGAGTGTCATCAAAATCCAAAAATTCTCGCTTCTTGACTGAGTACAAGTCATGGCTAGACCTGGTACACTAGTTTAACTATATATACTAGTTTATACTTAAATTCAATTAATATGCATAATAAATGCAAATATACCTATAGTTACGGTACGGGTGTTACAAGTAGTCACACATGACATACTTCAAGCCACCCACTATTGATAAGTTCATATTTTATGCATAAATATAATTAACATTTCATTAGTTTTTACTTTATATAGTGCGATTATTTAGTAAATTATAGTTAAAATATGTTCATTTAGGATTATAAGTTAATATGTTGCATTACATGTAAATTAGGCCATATTTCATAGTAATTTGCTTAGGTTTTCATAATGCATTAGGTTTTTATAATGCATATAGAATTAAGGTTAATTAAAGTTTTGAATTAGTATTAGCATAAGTTCTATATGGATTTTAGATGCATTTTAATGTGTTTTTCCATGTCTTTTGAGGTTTGGAAGCTTGGAGTTCGAATGGAATGCAATATAGCATGACTCGGAGCTTAATTTAGCAAAGAAAAATATCCAGGAGAGTGTAACGGCCATTATCGATTATTGCATTACCATTACGGAGTGTCTGAGTTGAAGGATTTTTAGAAGAAAGAGTTTAACAACCGTTACATGTTATTGCACGGCTGTTACGCATCTCCTGCATGATTTTGGATTAGAGCATGTCTGAGTATTTTGGGTATAACTTTTTGTAAAAAACTCAGATTTAGGTAATTCAAAGTGCTTTGGGAATCTAAGAGAAAATGATACAACTTTGATGAGGACTTTAAGAGATAATTCGTTCATATTAAGGGTCTAAATTTTCGTGAAAGTAATCCTACATGCAAAGAGTGGGAAAATTATCCTAATTTGGTTGGGATTGGATTTTTGAATACCTAAATTATTCCAATTCAAGCAAGGAAGAATTATGAATATATATATATAAGGGATCAAAAGAGATAGAAAGGGGATTGATTCTACATTCTAAAAGCCACAAACAAGAGCTTAAGAAGGTGAGCAAGGGTTTGAAGATTGAAGCAGCGCTTAAACAAGTTTTATCTATTCTTCTTCTTCACTCTCTCGTTATTAATTTTATTTTTTATAGAACTATATGTGGCTAAACTCCTTTTAGGGTTTAGGTTAGGAGTAGCTATTCTATGATGTGATTGAACACAAGTTTTTTATTAATTTAATTTTCAGTTAATTCTATGCGTTAAGCTTAATGTCTTGTTATCATTTCAGGCCTGTTTGATTGCATGTTTATGGGTAAATTAACTAATGAGAGTTAGGGGAATTTATCAGCTTAAAACTCATAGGACTTAGATCACTCATCCACGAGAGTAGGTGAGCTCTTTGGGGGACCACGACAGTAGATAGGGTCTACGGTGGTAAAACAATAATTGTTAAGGAACTTAATGAGTTTATATTAACTTAATCACGAGAGTAGGTTAAAATTTATTCTTTACATGCTTAATTGAATTCGAGAGAGTCTTTAGGTATTTTAGAATAATTACCCTTAACTGTGATCAAGGTATTTAATAATTATGTGTTCCTGATCTGATTGGAATGGTGAAACTAAACCTAAGTTCTATGTTTTTATCATTTGATTTTAATTGTTTAGATTTATATTTTATTCTCTAAATTGCTTTATTTGATTTGCTAGCTAAGAACATAGGTAGAAATATTAGTATTCAATATTTAATCCTCATGGGAATGATATATTTTGTACTACAATTCACGATCCGTGTGCTTGCGGGGTTTTGAACGCAATAATTTTCTATCAAAGCACATAACAATTAAAATTCTCTCTAAAAAACCCCATCGTACTCTATCATAAACTTTTAAGATATCAATCTTCAAAGCAGCATAGCCCTCTCCACCTTGTCGCTTCTGTTTCAAATAATGTGTCACTTCAAAAGCAATAAGAAGATTGTCAACAATAGACCTGCCTTGTACAAAGGCACTTTGAGTTTTAGACAACAAACAAGGCATAATCAAATGCAGGCGATTTCCCATAACCTTCGCCAATATCCAATAAAGAACATTACATAGTGATATTGGACGCAAGTCAGTCATAAACTCAGAATTCCTTTTCTTTGGAATCAAAACAACACTTGTATCATTAACGCCCGAAGGAAGAACACCGATTAGAAAGAAAGCTTGACAAAACTACACCACATCAAAACCTACCACCGACTAGAATATTTGATAAAAGGCAGGGTTAAAACCATCTGGGCCTAATGCCTTGTCTGGGTACATATTAAAGAGAGCAGATTTAACCTCATCAGAAGAGACAGGAGCCAATAAATCAGTATTTTGGGCATCAGTGACTTGCAAAAAACTAACATTCCAGAACTCAACATCATCAGAAGGAGCAGCGTACAAATCACAAAAATAGTTAAGCATCAGACTACCAATATGTGCAACATCATAATGCTAAGAACCAGAATCATCCTTGAGATGATGAATCTTATTAAACCTTTTTCTTACAGTAGAAAAATTATGGAAATACCGGGTGTTACGATCCCCCTCCTTCAACCACAGTTGTTTGGCCCTTTATTTCCAATACAATTCTTGTTGCTTGAGCACACACTCGTGTTGTTGTTAAGCGACTCAAAATTTATAAAAGCCCAAAGCATCTCTTTGACCACGGTACTATTTTAAGCTAACTTTACATTCAATTAAATGATGTTTAAAGTGCTACGCAATACCTCACCCCAGTGTTGCAAAGCTGTTTGACAGGCGAGAATTTTATCATGAAGGGACAAACCAGCATATTGAGCCCAAACAACTGTAACCAAACAACAAGCCTCATGCTCGAGAAGCCATAAATTCTCAAACTTGAACCTCTTGTATTTTGGCATATAAGCTTGTAGACGGAGACTCAATAGAAGAGGTAGATGATCAAATGTTCTAAACTTTTGATACCAAACAACAACATTTGGGAATTTATGAAGCCATTCTGCATTTGCTAGCCCCTGATCTAATTTTTCTTCTACCCACATCGATGTGCCCCGACCATGCTCCCAACTGTATTGGTAGCCTTGAATGCCGAAATCAATCAGATTAGAGTCTCGAATGGTATGATTAAATCCCTGAATAAGCCACAAAGGATGAAAGACACCACCTCGTTTCTCAGCACTGGATGCGATATCATTGAAATCACCCATCATTACCCAAGGTAAAGAATGTAAAGAGGATAGATAACACATTAAATGCCAAAAATCCTTCCTCTTATTGTGTTGGGGGAACCCATAAAACCCAGTAAAATGCCAAATACCAGCAAGCTCTATAGTAACTTTGGCATCAATATAATTCTGACAGGAATCCAATATGTCAACAACAACATCATCTTTCCATAGCAACGTCAGTCCTCTACTCTGACCATGACACTCAACAACATGCGAACTAGAAAAACCCAACAGTTATTTCAAGCGATCAACTCTTGTAAAAGTAAACAAAGTTTCCATTAAAAATACAATACTAGGCCCATGTTTAGAGACCATATCTCTAAGATATTAAATTTTCTGTGGTTGGCCCAACCCACGGTAATTCCAGACTAAGGAATTCATTGGGGTAGGCAGGCCTGGCATCCAGGTCCCACCTCTGGTCTAAATTATGGTGAAGAGGCCATAATCATTAATTCATGCCCATGATTATAAACATCAAAAGGCCCAATAATTTTACTATCAAGTAAAGGCCCATCCACAAATCGGTTACGCTTTGGGTCAACCAGAACAACACCTTCTTGCTCATAGGGAAAGGAACTAGATTGTCCTTGTTCCAAAACTGATAAATAATTACCTTGGTAGTTAGCTGATGAAAAATGGGTACCTTGGTAAGTAACAGATGAATTTCCCCCTGATATGGCACCGAAAAACACGGCAGAGGCTCCTACTAATGCACTAATTTGCCTATCCTAACAAATAGGAACGGTAGTGTGACCTCCATCAATTCCAGACTCTCCCTGTCGATCGGTAAAAGAATCCAACAAAGGAAAGTATCATCACACAACCAATTCTCTCCAATGTATGGTGGATTCCTGCGCAAATTTTCTCTCAGTCAAAAGCAAATTTTCTCTCAGTCAAAAGCTTTTATAGCACAATAAAATTTAGTAGACTATTACTTAAGTTTTTATTTTTATAATATTAGATAAAATTTTTGTTAACCAATAAATTACAATTATATAATTTAAATATAATTTTCATAAGAGTATTTGGCATTTAATAGTATTTTTATAATATTTATATTAAAAAATAAAATATAAGTAATTAAATTATAACATAGTTGAAGAAAATTTTAAAATTATATTTATTGAAAGGGTTAATCTTGCTAAAATAAAAGTAAAAGAACTTAATGTTCACGAAATAAAAGTATAAGAGGTTAATGTGAACAAAAATAAAAGTGGAGGGAGTAAATCAAGAAAAATAAAAGTGTAAGGACTCAATCTATACAAATAAAAATGGAGGGGGCAAATCAAGAAAAAAATAAAAGTGCGGGGGGCAAAATATGGATTATTCCAAAATAAAAGGAGGAGGTACATAAACCCATTCCTTAAAAGTCTGACAAAGAACCAACTGCCTTTGCAAGTGAATCAGCATATTGGTTCGTAGATCTCCTACAAAAA
This sequence comes from Mallotus repandus, assembly GCA_949671775.1. NCBI lineage: Eukaryota > Viridiplantae > Streptophyta > Magnoliopsida > Malpighiales > Euphorbiaceae > Mallotus > Mallotus repandus. Next base: position 9,687 of record CATIWM010562866.1, read on the forward strand.
CCAAACTTGATGCTAACAAGTTTTGAAGCTAAAGAAAGACAATCACTAATCACTAAACCAAAGATAGAGTCATATGATTCTCTATTGTGAAGAGCTTGAACGACTTCTAATGCATCCACCTCAACATACACATTGTCCAAACCAATTCTCTTAAGCCAGCTCAAGGTTTCCCGGACTCCTAAACCTTCTGCCATACAAGCCTCATGAAACCCAAAAATAGGAACACTGCATGCTGCTACAAACAAACCATCTGCATTTCTAATAACCATTCCAATGCCAAATTTTCCAACATTATTAAAAGTGGCAGCTTCAACATTTACCTTTAGCATACCAGCAGCAGGTCTGGACTAACTGATTGTTGTGAAAATCGGGTTAATTTTCACCAATAATAAATTTACCTTGAGAACTATTGCACAGAATACTAGAGTAAAAATGATTGTACTAAAAATCACCCCAAGGTAGATTCCCATGAAAGAGTGGTGGGATCACAATGCCTCCTTAAAAACCACCCTCCTTAGATAGAATTTATCAAGACAAGTAATTTTAATAACACAATAATTAACAACAACTATACCCGATAATAGCTATTAAATAGACATAAAAGAGAACACCAAAATTTAACGAGGTTCGGCCAATTACGCCTACGTCCTCGGACACTACCAAAATAATATTTCACTAATTAAGGAAATATCACAAAAGAGAGAGAAAAAATTAATTGCCAATATATGAGAAGAGAAGGCAATTTTGGGATGAGAAAAACTAAAGGGGGAAGGAGTCTATTTATAACTAAAGACTCCTCCCCTTTTTTCTCAAATTCCCGATGTGGGAATTTTACAAACCAACAAATCTCCACCTTGGAAAATTCTAAACAATTTTCTCACAAATCCAAAATTCAGTAGTGTCTGCAAATTCCATCTTTCAATTTTCAACAATATTGACCAAGTCTAAACAATGTTTAAACTTGACTGCAGTTACCACTTTTGTCAACATATCAGCAGGATTTTCAATGGTCCGAATCTTTTGGATTATAACTCCACCTTCTTCTAGAATCTCTCATACAAAATGATATCGGACATCGATGTGCTTCATCCTTGCATGATAAACCTGGTTATTTGCTAAATGAATAGCACTCTTACTGTCACAATACACTTTGATGTGCTTCTACTCCATTCCCAGTTCATCAAGCAACCCTTGAAACCAAATTGCCTCATTCACAGCCTCTGTATTTGCCATATACTTTGCCTCTATAGTAGACAAAGCAACTATTGACTATAAGGTGGAATTTCAATTGACTGGTTCCTTTACAAAAGTGAACACATAACCAGTAGTTGATCGACGCTTGTCCAAATTACCTGTAGAGTTAGAATCACAATACCCAACTACACATTGACAATCTTGCTTGTTCTGCTGAAATACCAAACCAACATCTATGGTGTTCAGAAAATATCGTAGAATCCATTTAACAACTTGCCAATGCTCATTTCTAGGATCATGCATATACCTACTATAACCCTAACTGCTTGTGAAATATCGGGCCTCGTACACACCATTGCATACATCAAGCTACCAACAACACTTGCATACGGTACTTTTGTCATATATTCCTGTTCAGCATCATTCGTTGGAGACATGGATGCATTAAGCTTGAAATGAGGAGCAAGTAGTGTACTAACTGGTTTTAACTTCTCATTCATGCTAAAATGTATTAGTACCTTTCTCAGATATTCTTTCTAAGATAAACAAAGCCTCCCCAATTTTCTATCTCTAGATATCTCCATTCCAAGAATCTTCTTTGCTTCACCGAGATCCTTCATCTCAAACTCACTGTTCAATTGAGTATTTAATTTCTTAAAATCTGTCTGACTCCTGAAAGCTATCAGCATATCATCAATATAAAGAAGAAGATATATATGGGATCCATCTTGTAGCTTGCGCAAATACACACAATGATCATATTTTCTTCTTGTGTACTTTAGCCCTATCATAAATTTTTCAAATCGCTTGTACCATTGCCTCAGAGATTGCTTCAATCCATACGGTGATTTTTCCAATTTGCAAACCAGCTTTTCTTTTCCAGCAACTTTGAATCCATTTGGCTGAGTCATGTAGATTTCCTCCTCTAAGTCTCCATGTGAAAATGCAGTTTTTACATCCATTTGAACTAGTTCCAAATCCAACTGTGCTACCAAAGCCAACAAAATTCTGATGGAGGAATGCTTTACAACTGGAGAAAATACTTCATTATAATCAACTCCCTTCATTTGAGCATAGCCTTTAGCCACCAGTCTTGCTTTGTAGTGTACATTATCCTTGTTAGGAAATCCATCTTTCTTTGCATATACCCATTTGCACCTAATTGCTTTCTTTCCCTTTGGAAGACTAGCTAGTTTCTATGTCTAATTCTTTTGAAGGGACTGCATTTCTTCATTCATGGCGATCCTCTACCTTTTCTATTCTGAACTTTGATCTACTTCATTATAAGTGGCAGGAACATTATTAATTGCAATTGGTGATGTGGAAGTGACCATATCAGCATAACGAGCAGGTTGTCTAATGGTCCTCTTTCCTTTCCTTAGTGCAATTGATTGTTATTGTTATGGAGGTTCTTGGGTCTGAACCTCTTCTTCATCTGACTCTTTTTGTACTATAGGAGAGTCATCATCAGTTTCTTTATTGGCTGGGATAATTCTTGTGCGATTAAACTCCACCTGTTTGGGAGTACCATCTGTCTGCTCTATTTTTTCAGAAGTCACCTTTCTTAACATGGTAGATTCATCAAAGGTAACATCCCTGCTGAAGATTACTTTCTTTATTTCTGGACACCAAAGACGATAGCCTTTCACATTAGAAGTAATCCTCATAATTATTGCCTTCTTTGCTCTTGGATCCTGTTTTGACTCTTTAACATGGTAATATGCAGTGGAACAAAAAATATGTAAGGAATCATAATCTGTAGTAGGATTTCTAAACTATTTCTCCAATGGCATTTTGCGGATGGTTGACAAGATGACAAGCATATACTATAGCCTCAGCCAAAAATTCTTTGCCCAACCCAGCATTGGACAACATACACCAAACCTTCTCCAATAATGTCCGGTTCATACGCTCTGCCACACTATTTTGTTGTGGTGTATTTCTGATGGTGAAGTGTCTTACAATACCTTCATCTTCATAGACTTTCAAAAATGGATCATTTTTAAACTCTTTACCATTGTCTGTACGGAGACGTTTGACTTTTCTGCCTGTTTGAGTCTCCACCATCTTTTTCCATTTAAGGAAAATTTCCAGCACCTCATCCTTTGTCTTTATTGTATACACCCAAAATCATCAACAAAGGTAACATAATAGTATTTTCCTCCTAACGAAGCTATCTTGAAAGGCCCCCACACATCTGAATGAACATAATCCAAAATACCCTCAGTATCATAGATTGCTGTTCCAAATTTCACCTTTGTCTTCTTCTATTTGATACAATGCTCACAAAAATCTAACTTGCAAGCCTGTGCTCCTTTCAATAATCCTTGGTCTATCA
>CATIWM010562887.1:0-16364 GCA_949671775.1 Mallotus repandus
CGACTAGGGATATTTAGATTAGAATTCAAGTATCACCTAAGAGTTTTACTATCAAGTCACGTACTTGATGATCTTAGTAGAATTAACTAATCAAGGATAATACTAGAATTAGCCAGTAATAATAAAAATGCCTCTTTATTATTAAAATAGAAATATGACAAAGTTAAAGTATGACCATTACATAATTGGCTTAGAGCATAACACTAACAATCTCCCACTTGCACTAGGCCCAATCAATATTGTATCTCATACCCATTGACCTAGTATGACTCTTATACTCAGCATGTGGAAGAGGCTTAGTTAGTGGATCAACAACATTGTCATTTGTTGGTACTCTACATATCTTCATGTCTCCTCTCTCAATGATTTCTCTAATAAGATGATAATGCCTAAGTATATGTTTGGATCGTTGATGTGATATGGGTTCCTTAGCCTGTGCTATGGCTCCATTATTATCACAATACAAGTCCACTAGATCTGATATATTAGGAATAAGTCCTAATCCAATTATGAACTTCTTGATCCAAATAGCTTCCTTGGCTGCATCAGAAGTAGCTATGTACTCAACTTCTATTGTAAAATCGGTAACGGTGTCTTGCTTTGAACTACTCTAGCTCACTGTACCTCCATTTAAACAAAACACATAACCTAACTGGGATCGAAAGTCATCTTTGTTAGATTGGAAGCTAGCATCTGTGTGACCATTTACAACATGCTCATCTTCCTGCCCACCATACAATAAAAATACATCCTTAGTCCTTCTCAAGTACTTAAGGATATACTTAACTGCTATCCAGTGACTTTCACCTGGGTCTGACTGGTATCTACTCATTATGATCAAAGCATATGAGACATCTGGTCGAGTGTATAACATGGCATACATGATGGATCTAATAGCAAAAGTATATAGAATATTACTCATGCGGTCTCGCTCATCTTATGTCTTTGGACACTGAGTCTTGCTAAGACTAATGCCATAGGACATTGGCAAGAATCCTCTCTTAGAGTTTTGCATACTGAACCTATTCAGTACCTTATCATTGTAAGTGCTTTGACTTAAGCTAATAAGCCTCTTAGATCTATCTTTATAGATCTTGATGCCTAAAATATAGGCGGCTTCACCTAAGTCTTTCATTGAGAAACAACTCCCTAGCCATGATTTAACATTTTATAGAGTAGGAATATCATTTCCAATGAGTAATATGTCATTAACATATAGCACTAGAAAAACCATTGCACTCCCACTAACCTTCTTGTAAACACAAGGTTTATCTTTATTTTTTATGAATCCAAACTCTTTGACTGCTTCATCAAAATAAAGATTCTAACTCCGAGAAGGTGGCTTCAATCCATAAATGGATCTTTGAGTCTTGCAAACCTTTCCAGAATTCTTAGGATTGAGAAAACCCTCTGGTTGTACCATGTACACATCCTCAATTAGATTTCCATTAAGAAATGTTATTTTGACATCCATTTTCCATATCTCAGAATCATAGTATGCAACTATGGCAAGTGGAATTCAAATGGACTTAAGCATGGCAATTGGTGAAAATGTTTCATCATAGTCTATACCATGTGTTTGCTTAAAACCCTTTACAACTAATCTTACTTTAAAGGTATGCACATTGCCATCCATGTCAGTTTTCTTTTTGCAAACCCATTTGTACCCAATAGTTTTTAAACCTTCAGATGGATCATTTAAAGTCCATACTTGATTATCATACATGCATTGCATTTCTGATTTCATGGCTTCTAACCATTTCTCAGAGTCTGGACTGTCCATGGCCTCTTAGTAGGTTGTGGGCTTGCTTTGATCCATAATTATGACATTATTATCTGTTATGAGAAATACATATCTCTCATGATTATGACATGTCATACCAGACCTTCTAGGACCTTGAGGTATTTATGTAAATTCAACATTTACTAGTTGATCTAGTTAAGGTTCCATTTATGGTACAATGCTATTTTGTGGTTCTTGAATTTCTTCAAGTTGTACCTTACTCCCACTAGTTCCTTTGGAAACATACTCTCTTTCCAGAAAGACACCATTCTTAGTAACAAACCCTTTTTTTTTCAGAAGCACTGTAAAAGTAATATCCTTTTATTTCCTTAGGATATCCCACAAAAAGGCATTTATCTAATTTGGGTGATAATTTATATGAATTTTGATGCTTTATATAAGCCTCACATCCCCAAATCTCAAGAAAAGACAAATTAGGAGATTTCCCAATCTATATCTCATATGGTGTCTTTTCAACTACCTTTGATGGAACTCTATTTAAAAGGAATGCAACATTTTCTAGAGCATACCCCTAAAAGGAGATTGGAAGATCTGACTGACTCATTTTAGATCGAACCATATCCAATAGAGTTCGATTTTTCCATTTAGACTCACAATTCCATTGTGGTTTTCCTAGTGGAGTTAATTGTGAAACTATTCTAGAATCTCTAAGATGATCAATAAATTCTAGGCCTAAATATTCACCACTTCGATTAGATCTTAGTGCTTTAATATTCTTACTATGTTGATTTTGTACTTCATTTTTGAAAATTTTAAACATTACAAAAGATTCATATTTGTGTTTCATTAGATAGACATAACCATATCTGCTGATAACCTCATGTAGCAGTAGAACTTAATGGACCACACACACCAGAATGTATAAGGCCCAATAAGTCATTAGCCCTCTCATTATGTCCAGTAAAGGGTGTCTTAGTCATTTTCCCAACAAATAAGATTCACAAGTTTCATATGATTCAAAATTAAATGAATTCAAAAGTCCATGTTGGTGGAGCTTTGATATGCATTTCTCATTTATGTGGCCTAAACGACAATGCCAAAGATAGGTTGTGTTTAAATCATTAGATTCAAACTTCTTTGTATTAATGTTATAGATGGACTTTTCATTAGTGTCTTCAATGTCTAAAACATAAAGACCATGATTTCATGGAGCATATCCATAAAAAATGTTATCATGATAAATGGAGCATTTATTATTCCTAATAATAAACTTAAAACCATTCTTGTCCAAAAAAGAAATAGAAATGATATTCTTGCTCATAGTAGGTATATAATAATAGTTTTCCAAACTCAAAACAAATCCACTAGGCAAAATTAAGTCATAAGTTCCTATAGCTAAAGCAACAACTCTTGCTCCATTTCCAACTCGTAGGTCTACTTCGCCTTTAGCCAACATTCTACTTCTTTTTAGACCCTTCACATTAGTACAAATGTGAGATCCAAACCGGTATCTAATACCCAAGAATCAGAAGTAGATAAATTAACTTTTATAACATGAATACCTAAAGAGGTAGTCGCACTACCAATATTCTTCTTCAGATCATCCATATAGAGCTTGCAATTTCTTTTCTAATAACCCAACTCATTGCAGAGATAGCATGTTCCCTCCTTAGGTGGTTTTACTTAGGGTGTAGGTTTAGGCTTGGGCTTGGCTTCTAAAAGCCTTTAGAAGTCATATTCTTGCCTTTACCCTTTCCCATCCTTTTCATACCTATCCTTTTATTGACCATTAGAACATCCTTGGTTGTCTTGATGTTCTTTTTAGCAATCTTAAGCATCCTATGCAATTCAGAAATAGTTTTTTTCATGCCATGCATGTTATAGTTCATAACAAATCCATCATATGGTTCTGGCAAAGACTGTTGAATAATATCAGTGGCCAATTCTTGCTTAATCTTAATACCAAGCCTTTCTAGATCCTCAAGATGGTGTTTCATCTTAAGAACATGAGGACCCACTAAGCCAGCAGTAAACTTGCAAGAAAGCAACGCCTTTATGGTACTAAACATTTCAATTCTAGCTTTCTCCTAGAATATTTCCTTAAGATGGCCAATTATGGTATAGGCATCCATCTCCATTAGTTTCTTTTAAAGATTTGAATCCATGCATCTAAGCATGAGGCAAGTGACATCAATAGAATCATTAAGATGCTTACTATGAGCATCCTTTTGAGCTCTAGGAGCATTAGCAGCTGGTTCATCAGAAATAGGTTGATCAAGGATATATTCCTTTCTTTCTTGCTTAAGAACAATTCTTAAGTTTCTGTACCAGTCAAGGAAGTTAGTCCCATTAAGCTTATCCTTCTCAAGGATCAATCACAGTGACAAATTAGATGTTATGTTTGATGTCATTATCTACAACAAATATATATGAAGTGAATTCAGTATTTTATCAAGTGGTTTTAATGAGGTATAATTATAAATCCAAAAATAATTTATTCAAATTAATAACCCTCAAGTTAATTGTAAATTGTAGTGGGTCAAGATCTATATTTCACCATACTTTAAGTGTGCTTTGGTCCATCGCCTAATGATATGGTTATTTAGGTAGGTAACTCTTTCTAATTACATCTCATGTAACTCTTGGAAGGGTATGAGATTTGACATCACATGTCCTGGCTAAAAATCCCATCCGATGCCCTAGGTCCAAAACCCTTTTGATGGCCTAATTAAGTCAAACCATAATAAACATTTGGAAATCACTCTTTTCCAACTGGCTTTCCTCAGATGATTTAATACACCCTGCTTTGGTAGACACATATATAAATAATCTAAGGCTTGACAAGTGTTTGAGCATATGGGAGGCATCATGGTGACTTAATATTAAATGAGGGTTCCTTTTTATTTTACCTTATTTTGATATTATTATGTTGCATGGTGACTTAATATTGAATGAGGGTTCATTTTTATTTTACCTTATTTTGATATTATTATGTTGTAAACATACATTATATGCATAGCACCTCATACATAACATAATAGTAAAGCAATAAAGTAAACGTGACATGGCATGGCCCAAATCTAGTTTGATCTTCATAAGCGAATATGAAGATCAATGGTCAATCCTAGGTAACAAGACTTCCACCATCTTGAGCCTTTCACCTTGGATCTACACTTTGTGTTTGCACCTTGGATCTCCATCCTTGGCATCCTTTTGTGTCTCCACGTTGGGTCTTCATTTACATTATATTACAAGTTGCAATCTATACTATTCTATTATTACTTAATAAAATAAAATTACAATAAATGGAATAACGACTCGCATGCCGTATTTAATAAATTACAACCTATAAAAATGAATTTAAAAAAATCCAATCACATTGGTCTTAAGGGCCATGCCATGCACCATGTATTTTTACACTAAACACATAGAGCATAATAGATTAATTTTCATTAAAATTAATTATTATGATGAGAATGACTTATGTGACAAATCCATTCGGCGGTCCCGCTTCTGTTGAACCGATGGCCTTCATTCCTGAGGATATTACTCATGTGACTTTCTACTTTTGTTGTTTCAATACCTCAAATCTGCTACTTGTTAACTGGTTTGTTTGCAGGTTCCATGGGAGACACCCGTGTACTGGTATTAGTTAGCTTTAGGCCTAATAATTCACTATGTCCAGCACTTTGTGGAGGCTCATGTAGGTCTTCTTACACTTTGGCTATTTCCCTATTCAATTATGCAATAATACGTATGTGTATATTATGGATGTGTATGTGCTAATGCGTGTATATTATAATGATGCAGCTCAAGCATGCAAGGATGATGCATGACAGAGATGAGGCTATTTGCTAGCAGGAGATGGTGTATCAGCAGGAGGGTGCCTACTATTAGAGCAAGATCTAGAGACTGCAGGCTAAGGTGGAGGAGTTAAGGTTTGTAGTGTTAGGCCTTGTAGGAGAGGACCTCTAAATGCTTATGACGACGACGATGATGATGGGGCTGAGTCTTGATTTCCCCCATTTTTAACCTTTTGACTATACTGATAGTGATTTTTTGGACATTTGAGATGTATTTGACTGATAAACTATTTATGAGGCATCCGATGCTTTCTAATTTTTCTGTGCTATTTCTTTATTCTCTGGTTTGCCATTTACTTACTGTGTTGTTACAATGAATGCAAAAGAAAACATTACATCATGGAAAGATATGAACTTTAAGATGCAAATTTTGCCTTTGTATACGATATATATTGATTCAGGCATTTACTTCTCAACATTTACAACTCCGACAATCTTTTTCATTTATACCGAATAGTATTTGTCATGAGCATGGTTGTATATAGAGTATTTCAAAATGATGGTTTTTGGGTTTCATGATCTATAACACAGTGAAAAAATAAAACTTTTAACCATGAAAATCCATAACCCGAAACCATATAATTCAAATTAGATTGATTGAGAGGGTTTTCCAAAACTCACCAAGATGATTTCTAGGCAAGAACATAGGAAGGAAGAGAGGGTGTTCACATCGGTGACACATTACCTTGAGCTTTATGTATTCCTTTGTTGGATAGAGACCAAAAGGTCACGCCCTCTACGATATCCACATGAACAAGGTGATCCAAAGTGAAGTAGGTCTGCTAGAACCTTTGTTGTCTTACAAGACTTTTCTCTCTATGTGTTTTTCTCACAAGAAATAGTAGAGGTAGAAAGAGAATGTGGCTTAACTAACCCTAGAGAAAGAGATGTTTATATATACATCCTGCCTAGGGTTTCTTTTACCAAAACAGTTTTGGTAAGATTAGACTCATTTCCTATTTATTTAGAAAATTAGAAAATAAATAAATAAATACTAATATATATATATAATTATCTCTATGGAATATTAAATAAATAAGTAAATAAATAAATAAATATTTATTGGGTTGATCTGTTATCAGAGGTAAATGGATTATTAATCAGCCCAATAATTATCTCTATGGAGATAATAATATTAAATTAATTATTATGGGTTGATATGATAATAATCCATGCAGTATTCTCATAGTGGGTTGATCTAGTACATTATCTCTCCAAATATGTACCTATGAGTTTGACTTAATATCTCATATACATGATCAATAAAACATAATCATCAGTCAACCTCATACTAGTCTTTATTCATTGTTGTTCCCACAACAATAATCAGCTAGGGATATTTGGATTAGAATTCAAGTATCACCTAAGAGTTTTACAATTAAGTCATGTACTTGATTATCTTAGTAGAATTAACTAATCAAGGATAATACTAGAATTAGCCAGTAATAATAAAAATGCCTCTTTATTATTAAAATAGAAATATGACAAAGTTAAAGTATGACCATTACATAATTGGCCCACTAACAATGGTACCCTTGTCTTTAATTAGCCCTCTCAGGTTTTCTAATTAAGTATTTTATCTCTCATTTTTTCATTTTTTTCTTTCTTCTTCTACTTTTTTCTTTCTTTTTCTTCTTTTTTCTTTTTTCCTTTTACTAATAGTATCGCTTAAGATGATCAACATTGATCAATTTGAAAAGCTCATTCTTGTCGACGTCTATTAGCTTAAATGTGCCTTTTGAGAGAATGATTTTAACCATAAGGCCCCTCCCAATTAGGTTGGAATTTCCCTCTTGGATCCGGTAAGTTCTACTTAGCTTGCCTCAATACCTAATCTCCAACCTTGATGTCATGCTGTTTTACCCTCTTGTCAAAAGCTCTGGCAATTCTTCTCTAGTATAGCTGAGTGTGATAACTTGCCATCAACCTTTCAATGTATATCAAATCCAACTACATTAGCCTCTGTTTTACCCACTTCGCCTCAGGTAAATCTGCTTCGATTATCATTCTAAGGGATTTCATTTCCACTTTGATTGGAAGCACAACCTCCATTGCATACACCAATGAGAAAGGAGTTGCCCCCGTAGATGTTCTGACTTTTGTGCGATATCCCCAAAGAGCAAATGACAACTTGTCAGCCCAATCATGGTGAGTTTTGATCTTCTTCAAAAGGAACTTCTTGATGTTCTTGTTTGCTACTTCCACTGCTCCGTTAGCATGTGATCTATAGGGTGATGACTTGTAGTGCTTTAACTTATACCTTTCAAGTACTACCCATACTTCTCCTTGAAACTGTACCAATTGCTTGAAATCAGGTGGTGAGGAATCCTATATCAATAGAATAGATTCTTCTCTAAGAACTTGGCTACCTGCTTTGACCCCAATTTGCTGTAAGATTCAGCTTCTATCAATTTTATGAAGTAATCAATTGTGACTAGAATGTACCTTTGTCCATTAGAGGCTGTAGGATGAATCTCTCCTATGATGTCATGTCCCCAAATTGAAAATAGCCAAAGAGAGGACATGGTGTGTAGTTTTAAGTGAGGTAAATGATTGACATCCCCATGGATCTGGCACTTGTGACATCTCTTTGTGAATTTAACACAATCTTTGACCATCATCATCCAGAAGAACCCTTGCCTCATTATCTTCTTTGTGAGTGGTTCATATACGGACCATAAACTCCTTTATGAGCATCTGTCATTACCTTCTTTGCTTCATTCTCATCCAAACAACACAATTGCATCCCATCTGAAGTTCTCTTGTATAGGACACCTTGATGGAGGGTGAACTTTGCTGTCAGCTTTCTAATAACTATCTTATCCTTCTCATTTGCATCTGCTGGCTATCCACACTTATCCAAATAATGCTGAATGTTGTAAAACTAAGGCTTCTAATCCACTCTTGCTTCCATTACTCTTATAACACAAAGGCTTCTTATAACATGTCTGATTTGACTTTAGTAACATAAAGGCTTCATAGGTATGGTTGTTGGCCTATCTCAAACTGATGCTAATGATGTTAGGATGTCTACCATCTGATTGTTATTTCTTTGCAAATGAATGAATCTACATTTCCAGAAGGACTGTCTCAACCATTGCAAGTGTTCTAGAGATGAATTTAAGTGTGGCTCTTCAGATCCCATTCATCAGTAGCCTGATTGATTACCAATATTGAATCACCCAATATTTCTACTTCCATAACTTTCAAGGCCATCAGTGCTTCTATTCCCATCATATATGCTTCATATTCTACTTAATTTTTTGTAACCCAAAATGTTAACTTCTTCGCTATGGGAATCACTTCATTCTCTGGAGTCAGCAAAATTAATCCTATTCCTGCTCTAAATTAGTTCACTGGTTTGTCCAAGTACATATGCCATCCTTGAATATCAATTGCTATGGTAAGATCATCTAGGAATTTAAGCTCTATCTTCTAGTTATCTGAAGTATGGTTCAGTGTTAGAAACTCGGCTACTGCTCTCCCTTTAACTGTCTTCTTAGTCAAATACTCAAAATGAAACTCTGTTAGTAGTACCAACCACTTGGCCAACTTTCCAACTAGTGAAGGTGCTTCAAATAAATGTTTCATCAAATTTAACTTTGAGACTACTTAGATCTTGTAAGACTAAAAGTAGTGCCTCGGTTTTCTCATGGCCCAAACCATTGCCAAACAGATATGCTTGACCTAACTGTACTTCTTCTCATAAGGCAACATTTTGTTACTTAAGTAGTAAACTGCTTGTTCAGCTTGTGCTTCTCCTTCTTGAGCTAACATAGCTCATATTGTGCTCTCTTTAATTGCCAAGTACAAGATTAAAGCTTTTCTATTTTTAGGGGTCTCAGAATTAGTGGATTTATGAGATAATCCTTGATTCTATCCAAAGTAATCTGACATCGTTTATTCCAAACCATAAGTTGATCTTTCCTAAACAACTTGAATATCAGTTCACACACTTCTGTCAATCTAGTTATGAATCCTCTAATGAACTGTAATTTTCCCAAAAATCCTCGTATTTGCTTTTCAGTCTTTGATGTCGACATTTTACGAATGGCTTTCACTTTATCTAAATTGACTTCAATTCCTTTCTGACTACCTATGTGTCCTAACATCGTCCCTAAAGTTACATCAAATATGCACTTCTTAGGATTCAACCTCAAATCATACTTATCTACCCTGTGCATGAATTTCTCTAATGCATCTGGATGTTCTTCTTGAGTCTTTGATTTCACCATCATGTCATCAATATAGACTTCTACCTCCTTATGTATCATATCATGAAATATTGTTGTAGCTATCCCCTAATAGGTCGCACCTGCATTCTTCAAACTAAAAGGCATCACTCTATAATAGTACATCCCCCATTTAGTGATGAAGGCAGTTTTACCTTTGTCGATGATTGCCATGAGAATCTGGTTGTATCCTGAAAACCCATCCATGAAGGGGTACATAGCACATGCGACAACATTGTCAATCAGAATGTCTATATGGGTTAGAGGAAAATCATCTTTCGGGCACGCTTTATTGAGATCCTTATAATCTACACAAATCCTCACTTTTTCATCCTTTTTAGGCACTGGAACCACATTAGCTAACCACTCTGGATAATCTACCACCTCTAGGAACTTAGCCTTGATTTATTTTTCTATATCATCTTTTACCAACTGTGCCCACTTTGGTCTCAACTTTTTGCAACTTCTATTTCACTGGCTTGTGCCCCTCTTTAGTTGGAATGGAATGATGAGTGATGTTCCTATCAATGCCAAGCATGTCATCATACATCCAAGAAAATACTTTAAATATTTTATTAATATTTTTTCTAATTCTCTCATTTCCTCAGGGGTAACATCCTTTGAAATATACAATATACGGGGATTTTCATTTGTGCCCATGTTAAATGGTTCAGTGTTAAAGGAATGAATGTAAAATATTCTCATGTAAGGTTCAATGAAATGCTCATCATTATCAAAAGACACATAACACAAGCAAAATTAGATTTCACTGCATCATACTTAGAGTTCGGTGCATCAAAAGATTCAAATAAATTAGTAATACAAATATCGTCAGGAGTAAGTGTATCATCAAATAGGACATCCTTTATGCTGGACTCAATGAAAGCTATAATGTCAGCATAGCTAGGAGCTTCAGTTTCCAATCTCATACTATGCAGGATCTGTTCAATTTCAGTAACAGAAATGATTCATGTTTCTTCATTCTGACTCTGTCCTTTCCCCATACTACTGATCATATCAATAAAGATTTTGAAGCCCAACTTCTTGATCCCATTGCATTCCCACTCCTCAGGCTGACCTTGATACTTATAGAAGCCTTTGAAAATGAAGGTAGTCTTCTTTCCTTTATATGCGGTTGGATGATACCCAAGTCATTGCTTACTAGTCTGTCCCTTAAAGTTTGGTAGTTTTAAAATCCCATTCTTTTTCTTTTTGAGTCCAGTTCCCAGTTCATAACTCAGCTTCTTCATCATGGTTGTCACCTTTGGATTAACCCAATCTTCATTAATCACTGATACTTGGAAAGCTAGAGGGGTTATGTTTATGCAGGCAACCAGGAAATTAGTCTTAACTTTGATAGTTGCTACCTTTCTGTCAAGTGGGAACTTGATTTTCTGATTCAAAGTGGATGGTACTCCTCCGAGTGGGTGGAACCAATGTCTTCCTAGCAACAGAGTGAATGTAGGTGGGATATCCAATGCTGTGAATTCCACAACAAACTCAATCTCTCCCACAGTGATAGTTGCCTTGAAGGTTCCCACTACTTTCTTCTTGGAGTCATCGTAAGCCTTGATTATCATGTTGGATGCCTCAAGCTCTTCGACTGGTATCTGAACTTATGAAGCAGCCTGAGTGGGTAGACATTGATGGCTGACCCATCATTAACCATAACATATGATGTCTTTTTGGCTCTCATGACCACTTGAATAAACAAAAGGTCTGTTATGAGCTTTCCTTTCTAGTAGAAGATCACCGTCAGAGAAAGAAATAGTACTGCTAGGTTTTGGAAATAGTGATGCTATCATATCTTTGGGAGTAGTGTCCAAAGTGATTTTTGTATCATCCAAAGTGCGTGCTAAAGCATTCTATTATTTCTTCGATGTCATCAAGAGATCCCAAATACTGACGTGAGCTTAAGTTTTCTTGAGCTATTTTAAGATAGAATCTTCTTCTACTTGAGTGGTGAGTTCACTCTCTTTCATGGCAACTTCTTTTCCTTTTACTATGTCTTTCTCGGTAGGCTGATACACTCTCCTACTTCTAGTTACATGGTTGACTAATGGTTCCTCATCGGAGTCATACCATATGTTAATTCCCATTATGCAGGGTACATCTGGTAGTGGGATGGTAATGATATCATCTTGTTTATCAAATTTGTCTCCTCATCATGAGGGTGCAATGTTTTCTTCTTGATGGCAGCTGAAGGAGGGGCAACATATTTCACTTTGAAATAGGACTTTTCATACGGCTATCCCAACAAGTCCCAAACATCTTTTTTTCCTTTGGTTCTCCTTCTTCTTTGAATTCAATTGGTCCTCTATCATCGATGACTTCCCTAACTCTCTTTACTACTATTTGACATATCTGTCTTTGCATTATCATATGGGGTATACAAGTAGGAAGCATGGATATGTACTTTAAGTGGAAGGATCCATCTTATCATTACTCGAGTCGTAGATTAAACCTACAAAATTTTCTTACAGTATTATTAGTAGTTCTCTTTTTTCCCTTTCAAGCTTCTCTACCTCATTTTTTAGAATGTCCTGGATAGAGGTCTTGGATTCGGTCTTTTAGGATTAGCAGTCATCAGTTGTGCGGCCGACCAGGCATTTAATGGAAATGATAGTAGAGGCTGGGATTGATACATGGTGGCAATGGGTTTTGTAGAGGTCTTGGTTCGAGCGTTTGAGGAGGCCTCTTTACTAGAGTCTTTAAAAAACTTTAGATAAGGGTAGGTAGAAGTTTTAGTATTTATAGTTTCTTAGGGCATTGATAGTTAGGTTTGTTTCAGTGGATCAGGTATTTTGGGTAGGCAGTTTCAGTTTTCACTAGGGATTTTTTGGTTAAGAGATCTCTTCATCCTCAGTTCTGATGCCTTCTTGGTGAAGTGGTTTAAAGGTAGGGCAATGAACAAACAACATCTGTTTACAAAAATAAGGCAGGGCTCCTTTGATTACCATCTCTATCTACTCATCCTTTAGAGGTCTATCCCTCATTAAAGTAGCATTCCCTCTCCATAGAGTGATGTAATCTTAGAATCTTTCACCACTTTTCTGTGTAGTGGTTTCTGAGTCATGTCTCATGACATCCAGCTGAGTGTTATACTCATATTGCTTGATGAATTTTTGAGTGAGGAGTATCCAGTCATTCTTGATCTCATCTTCCAAGTCAAAGAACCATGCTCTTGGCCCTTCTTTTAGTGAAGTAAAGAAAAACTTCATGATTTGTGATTCAGTCAACTTCATAGAAGCCATGAAGGTAGCACACTGCCTGAAGTGGACCCGAGGATTTCTAGTACTATTGAACTTAGTAAAATTCAGGAGTTTGAAAATCTTCAAGTAAAGGCTTGTCCTTGAACAGTGAAAGGTCGTTGTAGTCGCGACTTCTTATAGCACTCTTCTCTTTAAGTGAGAACTTGAGCTGGGCCATCCTGTTAGCTAGTATCTTGACCTCCTCTGATAGCTTAGACTTAGTTAGATTGACTGGTTTGATAGGTAGCTGGGGAAGCTTTCCCCTCATAGCCTGGTAGTACTCGTCATCACCTTTCCCTCTATCAATCTTCACATTAACTTACTCGAAAGCTTCTCCCTGGTCTCCTTTCTTGCAGATCATCTATTCTATTACAATTTTCATCTCCTTTTTCAAGAAATCGGATAAAGACCCATTCCCTATCATCTTCTTGAGGACATCCCTTAACTATTCTTCTGTGTTTTGAGCCATTATCTCTTGGGCTGAATTAGTCGTAGGAATAATAGGACTAGTATTGAAGTGCTTAATAGCCTTAAGCCTACATGACTTTCAAGGAGCTATCTTTTTGCACAAGTATATGCGTTAGGATGATAAAAGGAATGATGCATACGTGCATGATGTGATGAACTCTACAAAACAGAAGGGTTAGCATGTATGCATAGCATGACTATTATAATTCTACTAGCGTGATGATGCAAAATGGCTGCAAGAAGATTATGGGTAGTTCATGATAAAATGTCCCCTAGATGTATGTATGTATGGATGGGAAAGAAAAGAAACAAAATAAACAAACATGGTTATTGTAAAGCCTACAAAATGGATAAACCAAACACAATCAATCGCTCCTTCCAACCTTAAAGTTTTTGTCCTAGGTGAGTTTCTGAATCATAGCCATCAGGGGACTATGGTTCAGCTCTCGGGCTTGGCTGTTTCAATTCATGATGATCAGACTTAAAAGGTAAACTAGAGAGCAATGACTAAATGTGCTCGAGGTAAACACATAATGTCAATGAGAGGCCCAATTGTCGGGTCACAAGTGGCATCTACAACTCTTGCGCGCCCGCGAGCACATGTACTATGGTCAACAAAAGGGATCCAAATTTATGTTCCTTTTATCAACATTCACTGTGTTTACCAGGGGATATAAGAGTTTCATCCTGTAGTTTAAAATTTGATTCTTTTAGCATGAGTGTTCACAGTCTAGTTAAATTCTTGATTTATCCACTTGATTTGATAAGGAAAAATGGACAACTTCCATAGGTTCTATCATCAAAAGCATCACTATTTGTTGGCTCTTATAGACTATTCAAACTGTGGCATATGATTTTTGTCATTCTTTATGCATCGGGCTTACACAAGGTAAACATGGATCACACGAGTCTAAGCATGAATAGTCTATGAGAACTGACATAATGACAACAAATAGTGATGGATACTAGGGATGTCATATCATTTGTAAATATCAGGTTAAATGGGCAACATCAAGACAAGGATAACATGTAAGAGCTAGGTAGGATTCTAGGGGAGATCTCTATTGGTTTATCTACGGGATTCGGGCTTACTGCTAAGGGTTCTTTTAGTAAGAATGCCCCCATATGACTAGGGTTATGGACTCTGGTCAGTGAGTTTAGCATTCTTTTACTTACTTAAGAGAAAACTGCACCCTATATTGGACTTCGGAGCTGGGTCCCGTCACGTTAAACCCTATAACTCTTTTGATCAAGTAAAGGATAAAGGTGATTATACTGATCTCATTGCCTCATGACTCGAATGGAATCATGGTGGTAATGTCATTTAGTATTATCAAGGGTTTAAGGACTAAGAGTGCACGTGGTGAGTATAGTGAAATGTAGTTATATTGTAGTGAAGGTGAATAAATAAGTTATGCATAATAAGAAATAGTCTTTCATTCATACCCCTTGACTAAGTAGTCCGCAGTGGAGTCGCCAAAAACTTGTACGTGCTCTTGGGAGGAACAAGATCAGTGTGATATCGAGGCACACAGGCTAATGGCAACCATCTACCAGCTGTTGTTGTTTGTGGGAGGGTCTGATGACTATGCTTTGTAGATTGGAGTCGCCACCTGATTTAAATCGGAAGAAAGTGAATTGAGAATCCACTTTCCTAACCAGAGATTTCGGGTTTGGGGGGTATGAGCTACTTATCCTATTTCTCATCATACATGTTGCTCATTTTTTCACTACTACACCTTAGTTTTAGTTTTATAATGCATTTACCACACTTGATTATTAGTCAGTTTAAATTGGAAATAAAATGCAGGATAATTAGATTGACGAACATTCATCATAAAATAAATCAATAAACGAGCAGTCATCAACCAAGTAAGTGATCATGTAAGCAAGTAAGCATATAGCATGTAGCACACAAGTATGCTAGAGATAATAAATGGAAATAAACACACAAATAAAGAAAATAAAAAGAAAAAGGGAAAGGGATTAAGGATTACAACCCAAGAAAATAGCCTAATCTAATAAATACATTCAAGTAGAAATAAAAGGAGGAATTGGGATTAAAGATTACATTGCCTTGAAAATGCCTATTCTATTAATTACATTAAAATATTAAAGAAAATTCCTATTCTAATAATCTTGCAAGACAAAGGTTAACATTCACGTACATGCAAGCACACATCACATTTAAGAAAATTCTATATATTTCATTTTCCCATAATTAAAATAATAAATAATAGCAAAAGAAATTAAACAAATAAGCAAACAAGGATGCTAATGGAGATGCATGATGCAAGATTTTGTGATTTGAGTATTTTGGTGCAAAGTCATCATTTTTTATTAAAAAAAGGGAGGACTTTGTGATGAAGCAAATGCAAAGAAATTAAAATGGAGAAGTGAAAATAATGAAAGTAATACAATAAAATAAAGACAATAGAGAATGTAATAAAATACAAATAAAATGATAAAGATACTATTCTTACCATAAAAATATAAATTTCATGATAACAACAATAAATTTATCAAAAAGGATAATAATAAAAATGCAGTTAATATGATAAAAATAACAAAATGAAGAAATAAAATAATTAAAGGTGATAAAAATTTCATTTTTACCATAAAAAATCCACTTTATGATAAAAATAGTAAATTTACCATAAAAGGCATAAAGACAACAAAAAAATAAAAATGCAAAAATAAAAATAAAAATGCAGAAATAATAATTAAAATAAGTAAAAATGACAAAAATAAATGAATAAAAATGATAAAGGTGATATTTTTACCATAAAAATGTTAACTTTATAAT
>CATIWM010562971.1:0-12175 GCA_949671775.1 Mallotus repandus
TTCTAAATAATGATAATATTCTATTTTTTTAATAATATTTCACTAATAAAATTCATAAATGGAATAAAATTTCATTTTACAATTAAATTGACATAAATTATAAATAAGTATTAAAATCACTTATTAATATCACAAAAATAATAAAATGCTCATTTAACTTAAAAATAATAAATAAGTTTATTTTCCATATATTTTTCCCAAAATTATCACTAATTAATAATTAATTGGAAATAACTATAAAAATTATTTTGCATACCTTTAATAATAAAAAATAGTCTAAAACAGAATAATTAACAATAATTTTAATTAAAATCAAATAATTTATTAATTTCCAACAATTTTTCAAAAATACATATTTATACATAACCTATAAAAATTCATATTTAAAATTCTATAAAGAATTTCACAAAACTTCCTTCACAAAGTTTAATCTACATAATTTATAGGATTTATTAAAAATATAAAAAAATTTCGACCCAATATTGTCCGAAACAGTACCCGACGCTCGAAAAATTTCAGAAAAATAATTAAAAATTACCATCAGCAAAATCACAAACTCTAGATCAACCAATTCCAAAGAAACTATATCTGAATAAATCAAATTCAAGCTCAACTACACAAATTACAAAAATTAACCTAAAAATAAATTACTCAAATCAGAGCGTTTCCCGGAGTTACCCGGACGAATTACCTTGAGAAAAATGTTGCTCGGAGGGAGAGCTTTCAATTGACACTGGCGGCAAGAGCTGAGGTGGCTAGAATCTACTTCAACGACCTCCAAAGCTCCACGGCGGCGAGAAGAAAAATGAGGGGAAAAAGAGAAGACGACGGTCAGTGAATGGGGCGACAAGCTAGCGGTGTTCTGGGCTGATGGTGATGCCGGCGATGACTTGAGCAACTTGTGGTGGTGATGGCAGAATCAAGAAGAATAAGAACAAGAAGTGGCAGTAGCCACTTTCACGTATTTGAAATTTTTTCAAAAGTACAAAAGGAAAAAAAATTAAAATAATTTAAAATTAAAATATCTCTTTTTCAATTATTTTCACACAATATATATATATATATACACACACACACAATTAACAATATTAAAGTGTATCAAAATACACTAAGTCAACAATTTTACATAAATAATAATATTAATAATATTAAAATAATATTCGACACAAAATTTCAAATTTAGTTTCACTAATAATCAATATCAAAAATTAATAAAATGATGATTAACACTGCAAATCTTAGAAATTTATTTTATAATTTATAAAAAAAATTTAGATTTTACCAATTTTCCCCTCTTACAAAAATTTGTTCTCTAATTTTAAATAAAAAACTGAAAATAAGAATTCATCGAGGAAAGAGATAAGGGTAAGCCACCCGCATGTTAGCCTCGGTCTCTCACGTATGCTCCTCCACGTTGTTGTTCCTCCACAATACTTTAAACATCATAATCATTTTCAAACGCAATTGACAAAATTGAAAACCAAAAATCGCAACTAGCCTTTCCTCATATGTCAGATCTTCATTCACCTCCACACTCTGAGGCTGCAAAATGTGCGGAAGATCCAAAATATACTTCCTAAGCATTGAAACGTGGAATACTGGATGCACTTGCAAAAAATTTGGAGGCAAAGCCAACTGATAGGGACCATGCCAACTCTCTTCAGAATCTCAAAAGGTCTAATGTATCTCAGTGCCAACTTTCCCTTCTTGCCAAATCTCATAACACCCTTCATAGATGATACTTTTAAAAATACATAGTCCCCAACCTGAAATTCCACATCCTTATGCTTCAGATCTATATAGCTTTTCTGTCTATTAGCTACTATTTCCAATCTCCTACTGATCAATACAACCTTCTCAAACGCATCCTGAATAATTTTTGGTCCAGTTAGCTCTTTTTCCCCAACTTCATTCCAACACAGAGGAGGTCTATATTTCCTTCCATACAAAGCTTCATATGGTGCCATCTCAATACTGCTATGGTAGCTGTTATTGTAAGCAAACTCTACCAGTGGTAGATGATCATCCCGACTACCTCTAAGATCCATTACACAAATTCTCAACATATCTTCAAGTGTCTGGATCGTCCTCTCAGATTGATTAACTATCTGAGGGTGAAAAGCAGTATTGAAATCAAGTCAAGTGCCCATTGCTTCTTGTAACTTCTGCCAAAATTCAGAGGTAAATACAGAACCTTTATCAGAGATAATGGAAACAGGCACTCCATGAAGGCACACAATATGCTTGATGTACAACTTAGCTAACTTGGCTATAAAATAAGTAGCTTTAACTGGTAGAAAGTGAGTTGATTTGATTAGCTTGTCCACTATCACCCAGATGGAATCATATCCATCCTTTGAATGAGGCAACCCGGTTACAAAGTCCATAGTGATTCTCTCCCATTTCCACTCAAGAATCAGAAAAGGCTAAAGATTGCTAGAAGGCTTCTAATGCTCAGCTTTCACTTGCTGATAAGTCAAACACTTGGAGACAAAATCAGCTATATCCTTCTTCATTCCATCCCACCAATAAAGATCATTTATGCTGTGGTACATCTTAGTAGTGCCTGGATGTACACTGTAGGCTGTTTAATGAGCTTCTTCTATGATCTCTTCCCTCAAATTATCCACATCAGGAACACATAATCTTCCACTAATCCATAAAATACCTTTCTTATTAAGGTTGAAATTAATGAATTTTCCTTCATGAATCCACTATATAAGCTCTACCAAAATAAGATCTTGGCTATGAGCTACCTTGATCCTATCCCTTAACACTGATATGATTTTGAACTGAGCTAATAAACCACTTGATCTGCTTATCTTCATTATCAATCCTTGATCCACTAACTTATGTAACTCTTGAATAAAAGGTCTTCTTTCCACACTAATGTGAGCAAGACTACCCAAGGACTTTCTAGTCAAGGCATCTACTACCATATTAGCCTTGCCTGGATGGTATAAGATATCACAATCATAATCCTTCAGAAGTTCCAACCATCTTATTTGCCTCAAGTTCATATCTCTCTACTGGAAGATATACTTCAAACTCTTGTGATCAGTGAAAATCTCACAAGTTACCTCGTACAAATAATGCCTCCAAATCTTGAGAGCAAAGATCACTGCAACCATTTCTAGGTCGTGAGTAGGATAATTTTATTCATGCTTCTTCAATTATCTGGAAGCATAAACTACTACCCTACCATTTTGCATCAACACATAACCTAGGCCAACTCTAGAAGCATCACAATATACAGTGAACTTGTCTTCTCTATTAGGCAAATTCAACATTGGAGCTGTGGTCAACTTCTCCTTTAGTAGTTGAAAACTGTTCTCATTAGCCTCTGACCACACAAACTTCACATTCTTCTAAGTTAGGCAGGTCATATATGCTACAATTCTCGAGAAATCCTGAACAAATCTCTTATATAACCCTGCCAAACCCAAGAAACTTCAAATCTTAATGACCGATGTCAGTCTAGGCCACTCAGATACTGCCTCTATCTTCTATGGATCAACCAGAATACTATCCTTAGACACCAAATGCCTAAAGAATGCTACAATCTCCAACAAAAAATCACACTTCAAGAATTTAGCATAAAGCTGATGTTCTCTCAGTGTCTATAGCACTGTCCTAAAGTGATATATATGCTCTTCCATACTCTTCGAATACACCAGTATATCATCAATGAACACCACTACAAACTGATACATAAATGGTTTGAACACCCTGTTCATCAGATCCATGAAAGCAGCTGGTGCATTAGTTAACCCGAAGGACATCACCAAAAACTCATAGTGGCCATATCTAGTACAGAATGCCATTTTAGAAATGTCGGGTTCACTAATCCGTAACTGATGATTACCCGACCTCAAGTCGATCTTAGAAAAGAACTGTGCACACTGAAGCTGATCAAACAAATCATCTATCCTCAGAAGAGGATACTTGTTCTTAACTATCGCATTGTTTAGATCTCTGAAATCAATGCACAATCTAAGTGTACCATCCTTCTTCTTCACAAACAGTATTGGTGCACCCTAAGGAGAAACACTGGGTCTAATAAAACCCTTGTCCAGTAACTCTTGCAACTGCTCCTTTAACTCTTTCAACTCAGCAGGAGCCATCCTATAAGGCGACATTGAGATAGGAGTTGTGTCTGGGACCATATCAATACAAAATTCAATCTCCTTGTGAGCTGGTAAACCTGGCAACTCATCAGAAAAGACATCTGGAAACTTATATGCTACTTGAACATCTGAGATGGATGTCTTCTCCACTGTAGTATCCCTGACTAATACCAAGGATCCCTGGCATCCTTTTCTTAGCATCTTCTTAGCCGTGATGGCGGAGATAAGATTCTAATGTGCAGAACTCTTGTCACCCACAAACTTAAATTCTTCATAATTCAAAATTTTGAAAATCACCTCTTTAATTCGATAATCAACAGTGGCATAGTGCTGAGACAACCAATCCATTCCAAGGATCACATTGAAATCCATCACATCTAACAACACCAAATCCACTGACAATTCTCTTCCTTCTATCAACATCGAACACCCAGAAAGCACAACATTAGTGTCCAATGAATCACTTAGAGGCGTGGCAACTGATAAAGGAACTGTCAGCCTTGCAGCTTACCAACCTGACTTCGACGTAAAAATAAAGGACACAAAAGAATGAGTAGCACCTGAATCGAGCCAGACTCTAGCATCAAATAAACATACCGGGAGTGTACCTACGGCAATGACATTGGATGCCTTAGCATCTTGCTGGGTGAGAGTGAAGACTCTGACTTGTCTTTTACCTCCTTGCTGGCTGGTGGAAGCATGACCAAAGTCTCTCACACTACCTCTACCTCGCCCCTGCTGGGCCACAAATTATAAAGTACTCTGATACTGAGCTAATGGCAGCTGATAAAGAGCTGGAGCTGCACTAGCAGTGAAATGCTGTGAAAACTACTGCTGAAAACCAGAATAAGGGTATGCTCTAGCAAAATGTCTCGTCTGTCCGCATCTAAAACATTCTCCTAGAGCCAGATAACACAGTCCCTGATGGACTCTCCCATATATCTGGCAAGCACTGGCTGCAGATCCTGTGCTGTCATATCCCAAACTCTGTCCACTGCTGCTGCTGGTAGCACCATAACAAAATTTGACTGGTCTGCAGGCTCCACTGCGACCATGTCTACTTCTTTTATGAACTCCCTACTGACGTCTCTGGCCCTACTGAGCAAATCCTCTGGGCTCACTATTGGAGCCAATCTAAAATGTAGTGTCCTGAATGCTCTGAGATCCTCCTGCCTGGACACCTCCCATCTGATAATAATCAGGCATAACTCCTTATCTAATCAATCTGAGCTCTATCTTCTTGGCCAACTCTATCACAGACTCAAGTGTCAAGCCTGTAGTTAACATCCCAGCGAACACAGAACCCAATCCAGTGACTGCAAAATACTGATCTCTCATTAAGTTCTCTACAAACTGACCTAGTCTGAGGAACTCTCTAGTGTACTCCTCTACTGACCTGTCGCCTCTGAAAATATTCATCAGCTAGAGTTTATAACTCATTCGCATCTGCTCTTGGCAGAATCGTCTCATGAACCGCTCTCTGAACTGAGCCTAGGTGAGTGCAGTCATATGAGGCTAAATGACCTAAAAGAACCAATCCAGTGCCGACCCCTCAATTGATAACTCGACGATCAGTATCCTTTGATAATCAGTGTGTGCAGTATAAGTTCTTGACTCGATCGCATGGAGAAAATCAAATGGATTTGAAGTCCCATAAAATTATATCCTACTGACTCTGGCGTAAAACAATGCTGCCTCTAGGTCTGACATGCCCTACTGAAGTGGAGGTTGTATTGGTTGTACCGCCTGGGGTACAGCTGTTGCACCCTACTGAACTCCTGGCACATAGGCACCTTTGTCAAATTCAAGGTCTACAGGTTCCTCATCTTGCAGCTCTCTTTGTCTATGGTGACTTGCCGCTCCTCAAGGTCTACCTCTACTTTTACCCCTACACCTAACTAGTGGCTCAGGGTCTTAAGCCTCATTTTGATAAGACTCACCATCATTGGCCTCAACAACCGATGGAGCAACTCGTGCTCTCCTTCTCATTCTGAAAAGAATATAAACAAACACAATTCAGACAAAAATAAACATCCTAACGGTTACGCGGAAGTCTAAAAGAAAAGAATACTTTCAAATACGTAATCAAACCTAATTATTACGGTAGTTTCAAAGAAAACTCAAATCTACTAACCTTTGTCCACAATATTAAACCTAGACTTTGATACCAACTTTGTCACGACCCAAAATCGGGAGTCATGACCGGCGCTAGGGAATGGGAATTCACACGAATTTGGAACCTATAGCAAGCCTTAAACACAATTTACATATCAAACATAATCATAAAAATACCTCAAAATTAAAACTTTTAATTACATAAAGAAATCTCCATAATTAATTGATCAATAAAATATTTTACAAACATTCAAATACATGATCTCAGTCACTACTAATAAAACGTACTACAATCGATACGTACTACTACTACAGCATCTATAAATACAAGAAGGTTCATATTAAAAATTTACATAAGTCAGTTGGGGAAGAAAGAGTCTGACGAAGAGTACTACTAGGAGAGGTCTGATGAGAAGGATCCTAAAAAATAATTGAGAGAGGTCAGACTTCACTGAGTGAATTATTATTATATATATGCATGTAATCTAAGGACACAAACAACCAAGCATCAATATAATATTTACATATGTATAATTATATTTATCTACATGCATTTCATACAGATGCTCGAAATCACATTTCACGTCAAACAATAAATGCAGAAAGATTTAGGTGGAGGATCGGAGCAAAACCCTAAAATTTTTGCAACCTTGATCTCTGAATGTCACTAGCCAAAAAACTCACTTAAATACCAAAATATTTGTTTTTTCCAAATTGACAGTGGACTGGTCCTGAGACACTAAGTCAACCAAGCTCTTGTAGTCTCACTGTCAGCATGACTAGCCCCTAGACACTAAGTCGATCGAGCTACAGCAGTCACACCTCTCACTAAACCTCTATAATTCGGATAATCCATATTTCAAATCATAAATTCCACAATAGCAATCAAATATCAAACCTAGCATTCTAACGTACCAGTGTGCACACAGTCCTAGTGTAGCCCACTAGGTAACACGTTCTACGACTATCCTCCAAAATATTTTATTCAAAATAAATAAATGAAATCATATTAAATATAAAAAGCATCCAAATTACGAACATGTATATGAAATCACATATCTGTGCATATATGATAATGATAATAATAATTCATAAATAAATAAAATTTGATGCAAACTAATATATTAAATTCTTATCATCAAAATAAGGATGCTAGCAATGATTTCTATATGCCATGCATACATATAATAATAACTCACAGTTCGAGTGCATTCTTCTATTCTGGTTCGGCTGGTTCGGTCCTGAAGACCTAGCTCGTGGTGTAGCTAAAAAGGAAAATAATAATAAATAAATAATTAGAAATAAAATCCTAATTTTTATGCTCTATAGATTTCTAAAGAACGACTCGATCTAGGACACGACTCAACTAAGACTTAAAATTTAGAACTGACCCGATGTCACGTTTTAGGAGAATTCTACAGAAAATTCGGCAGAATCTCCTTTGTAAAACGGACATCCCTCTACTAAAAGTAGAGTTGTTCCTGCACGCAAGCACACTTCAAAATATTCCAAGGCTCAACATCTCGGGTTGGACCCCCCAAACTACAAATTACACCCAACCGAGAATCAACATCACAATATAATAATAATAATAATAATAATAATATTTTCTCAAAACACCAAAATATCTCATAAAAATATTAAAAACATTTATTTTCCAAATAAATGATAAAATTCTAGTTTCTTAATAATATTTTGCTAATAAAATTCATAAATGGAATAAAATTCCATTTTACAATTAAATTGACATAAATTTTAAATAAGTATTAAAATCACGTATTAATATCATAAAAATAATAAAATGCTCATTTAACTTAAAAATAATAAAGAAGTTTATTTTCCATATATTTTTCTCAAAATTATCACTAATTAACAATTAATTGAAAATTACTATAAAAATTATTTTTCATACCTTTAATAATAAAAAAATAGTCTAAAATAGAATAATTAACAATAATTTTAATTAAAATCAAATAATTTATTAATTTCCAACAATTTTCCAAAAATACATATTTATACATAACCTATAAAAATTCATATTTAAAATTCTATAAATAATTTCACAAAACTTTCTTCATAATTTTAATCCATATAATTTATAAGATTTATTAAAAATATAAAAAAATTTTAAGCCGGGATTGTCTGGAACAGTACCGTAAACAGTACCTGACGCCCGAAAAATTCAAAAATATAATTACAAATCACCATTAGCAAAATCACAAGCTCTAGATCAACTAATTCCAAAGCAACTATATCTGAATAAATCAAATTCAAGCTCAATTACACAAATTACTAAAAATTAACCTAAAAATAAATTACTTAAATAAGAGCGTTTCCCGAAGTTACATGGACGAATTACCTTGAGGGAAACATTGCCCGAAGGGAGAGCTTTCAATCGACACCAGCGGCCAAAGCTGAGGTGGCC
Source organism: Mallotus repandus (assembly GCA_949671775.1). Taxonomy (NCBI): domain Eukaryota; kingdom Viridiplantae; phylum Streptophyta; class Magnoliopsida; order Malpighiales; family Euphorbiaceae; genus Mallotus; species Mallotus repandus. Next base: position 8,668 of record CATIWM010562971.1, read on the forward strand.
GGAATCGACTTCGACGACCTCCAAAGCTTCACGGCAGTGAGAAGAAAACGAGGGGAGGAAGAGAAGACGATGTTTGGTCAGTGGGGCGACGAGCTGGCTGCATTCTGGGCTGATGGCGATGCTGGCGGTGACTTGAGCAACTGGTGGTAGTGATGGAAAAATCAAGAAGAAGAAGAAGAAGAAGTGGCAGTGGCCACTTTCATGCTTTTGAATTTTTTTTTTCAAAAGTACAAAAGGAAAAAAATTAAAATAATTTAAAATTAAAATATCTCTTTTCCAATTATTTTCACCCACAATGTATATATATATATACACACACACACTTAACAGTATTAAAGTGTCAAAATACACTAAGTCAACAATTTTACACAAATAATAATATTAATAATATTAAAATAATATTCGACACAAAATTTCAAGTTTAGTTTCACTAATAATCAATATCATAAATTAATAAAATAATTATTAACACTGCAAATCCCAGAAATTTAATTTTATAATTTATAAAAAATTCAAATTATAACAAATACAATTCGGAGATCGGATATTTCAATCCAATACAGTTCAATCTAATACAGAATGGAGATTTAGAGAACTATACAATATACACTATTTTCTTAAATCTCTAAACATCCATGAAACATGAAATTTTATTAAATATACAAGCATCAATTAAATATATATTTTAATATAATTTCATAACTCATGTCCAATAAATAAAGTTTAATATAACTAATAAATCCAATTTTTAATTTAATTTTACACAACTAAAATCGAACATAACTTACATAAATCGAATTGTAAAAAAAAATATATAGCCTATAATAAGTCATTAATAGCCGCCAACATTGAATGCCAAGATAACATGTAAATTGCTGCACAATATATCTTGAAATAAGAGGAGCAATTTGAAATCTAACATAGCAAGCCAACAACAAAATTGTAGTATTTGGATGCCAAAATCACAACAGCAAATCTTGAACCTGTATATTTACACAATTTTGATAAGAAAATCACTTGCATAAACTAAATTTTATGAGTCAAGTATACCTTTGTGAATGTCATTTGAGTTGAAGTGAAACTTCTATGCATTTAAAGCAAGAACAATAAAGTAAAATATAAAAATAATTAAATAACATATGATTTAAATTTAAAAATATAAACAACCAAGCTTTAAATTATTCACATAAATCACTTAATATACCTCTTTTTCCAAATAAATAAATAAAACAATTTTTTTATTCAAAATTCTAGCTGAGTTTTTTATTTATTATTATATATTTAATTATTTTATAAAAAAATTAATGTAAATACTGGACATCTCTATATAATTTTTGAACTCTCACACCTTTTTTTTTCAAAAATTTACAAATAATAGCATTTAATTTAGCAACTCTCTCTTGCCAAAAAAAAAGCCCTTCATATAGGGAATAAATAAAAGCTTTACATTAACATTTTATACAATGAAAATAGCACTATAGCTAATTAACGCTTTGGTCAAATGTATTCGATATTATTTAAATAATATTTGTGAAAGAATATTAGTTAATTCTTTTTTATTGGACAAATATTAGTTAACTCTTTTATTTTATTATTTTTAATTATAATATTATCATTATTTATTTAAAAGTAGTTAAATAATATTTATATTATTTATATGTTAAATTTATTTATATAACTTATATATTATAAATATATAAATAAATAAATTTCAGTTATCAGTATAGTTCGATTCAATTCGGTCCAGTTCTTGGTTTGGATATTTATAAATATCCAGAACTGTATCAAAAAAATTTTATTGGTACAATTTGATCCAGATAAAGTCAAAAAATCAACCATCCAATTCAGTTCTAGAAATTTTCGATCCGGTTATTTAGTTCATCTATGCTCAACCCTAATACTAGTATATATAGATAATAGATAAAATAAACATCTTAGAGAATTGAACCCACAAAAAGAAATCTTAGCCACAGCTGAGTGTAAAGCAACAAGAAAGGCCCACATTATCAGAAAGAGAATCATCTGCTCTATCTGGACATGTAATGTTAGAAATGAGGAGGGAGCAGAAGAAAGCAGCTGCAGTTGAAACTCATGTCATAGCACTTCCTCTGCGGTTTCAAGGCCATGTAAACCCAATGTTTCAATTCTCTACACGCCTAGCCTCTAAAGGACTCAAAGTGACAGTACTCCTTACTTTCAACAGCGAAGAGTTAGCAGGTGATCACCACGGACCAGTTAATGTGGAGTTCTTTTCTGATGATTGTGGTTAAGAAGAAAATGATGGCTTTCTCAAGAAGATGGAAGCTAGAAATTTTTGTTTATTTATTGTTGCTACAAAGCAAATTGGCTTTCGAACTTCATTGCTAACCAATGTTAGAATGCTGCAGAAGCAAATTGGATGTTTTTTAATACTTTCAGCGGCATGGAGTACGAGGTATGTATATAATAGCAATCTTTGTTTTGTAAATCTGCAAAGAAATGTCATTACACCTCGTATCATTAATGTGATCTAAACGAATCCGGTCCAAAACAAGAAATTCTTTTTTTTTTTTTGGTAACAAAAACAAGAAATTCTTTAATTAACATGTTTTTTTTTTGAACGGTAATTAACATGTTTCATGTTTACTAAATTCTTGTTTTTTTTTTTTTAATTTATAGAATGGTTACTGGGCTTTTTTACCATTTTAGGTAAAAACAAATTGGGATCTTTACGTAAATATACCAAAAATTAAAAAAAAAATTAAAAAATATTGTTGACTTGAAAAATTTTCAAAAATATTTTTTCACACTTTTTTTCTTTCAAATATAGTTTATTTTACCATTTTAGTTAAAAAAAAAATTAAAAATATTGTTGACTTGAAAAACTTTCAAAAATATTTTTTCACACTTTTTTCTTTCAAATATAGTTCACTTCTCTTACCATTAGGGTTGTCTTTTTTTCAACATTTTTTTTACTTTATACTGTTTTCATTTTTTTACTCAATATTTTTTTACTGTCTTCATCTATTTTTTTCTCAATATTTTTTTCTAACATTTTTTTCTACTATCTTCATTTTTTTCTCAACATTTCTTTGCTAAATATTTTTTTCTATTTTTATAGTACTATATTTAAAAATGCCTTGGGGGGGGGGGGGGGGAGGGGTGAATAAGGCAATTGTGTGAAAATTGAAATTAAATCAAATTGAACAACAAATTAAAAAGAATGTTGAGAAAGAAGAATGATGAACACAGGAATCTAAGGAGTTCGGATTCAACAACAATCCCATGTCTCCACCTAACTTATTCCCAAGTTAGGATTTTGAATCACCACAATCTATTCCCCTAGATTGATTTTTACAACTTGAGTTTTAGGCTCAACTGAAACCTTATATAGGTATTTTCAAAGCTTACACTAAAACCGAATTCCGAAGTGTTTTAATGGCTAAACACTTAAACCAAATCCTTTAGAATAGATCCTCACTTCCCATTTTCAAAATCGCAAAAAATAGAAGAATAAGAATTTCTATTC
>CATIWM010563085.1:0-11710 GCA_949671775.1 Mallotus repandus
GGGGGACCATGACAGTAGATAGGGTCTACGGTGGTAAAACAATAATTGTTAAGGAACTTAATGAGTTTAGATTAACTTCTTAATCACGAGAATAGGTTAAACTTTAATCTTTACATGCTTAATTGAACTCGAGAGAGTCCTTAGGTATTTTAAAACAATTACCTTTAACGGTGATGAAGGTGTTTAATAATTATGTGTTCATGATCTGATTGGAATGGTGAAACTAGACCTAGACTGAAAGCTTTAATCATTTAATTTTAATTATAATTTAGATTTTTGAGTTTATTTAATTCTTACTTCACTTTTATTTAATTTGCTAGCTAATATCATAAGTAAAAATATTGGTAATCAATATACAATCCTCATGGGAACGATAACTCTTTATATTGCAATTACGATCCATGCGCTTACAGGTTTTTAACGCAACACTAATCGGTCTATAAGGCAAGTTCTCCTAATTGCCTTGAGTGAGGGCACAAATATAACTTCCTAAAAACAAGTCTTTACCATCAACGCCATCTGCAATCTTCAGAACATCAAGTGGGCTTAATAGGGTGGATTTGGGTCTCTACCCATATCCTGGCGCTTGGAGTGGGCCGTTTAGACCGGTACAAACATTGCCCCCTAGGATCAGTGTCTGAGGCTCGATCTGAGGTACTAATTCTACCTTTAATAAAGCTGAAAGCTCGTTAGAGATTGTCTAGCCCTAAACGCGCCCAATTTGAAACTGCTAATTTTTTACCGCATGAATGAGGGTATTTAGGTCATTCGTCACGTCTTTTCATTTATCTAAAATTACGCCTATAAAAGTGGAGTGATCCTAGTCATTTGCCCCATTTGCTATAGAAAATTTACTTTCTCTCTCCTCAAAGCTTCTCTCTCTAGCATTCATCGCTCTAGCTTCCATCTTCCCAGGTCCCTTACTCAGGTATTTGTCCTACCTCTTTCCCTTTTCATTTTATTCGATCGATCTGTCATACCTCCTGATCTAACTCTTGTCCTTAGTTTTAATTCTTAATGGGAAAGTCAGAAAGTCGCGTCCTCTCCAATCTACCAAAAGGCCGATCTGCTTGCTCGCTGGGAACGGGCTAACAACATTGTGCAGGCATCCACCGCTACATTAAAGGTATTGTTCAGATATCCTGAGTGTCCTAGTAACATTACCTTAGGTCCTGTACTTGTTGAGGATGATAAGTGGGTAGATGAGATTATTCCTGTTGCTAGAAAGAATGACCGATTAGGTATTGGTCGAACCCTTTAAAGGAATTTTTAGTTTGGCATACCTGAATGGAAGCTGAATTTTGCCAAATATGGAAGGAAACATGTATCTATGAAATGCTCTAATTTTCAAAAACAGAGGTGCCAATAAACAAGCCCTTGTTATCGGCCATGTCTCTTTTCTGGTCTTGGTCCAATAACGCTTTTATGTTTAAAGAAGGATTCATGATGATTACGTTGTTAGATCTGGCTGCCCTATTTGGCCTCAAACCTTGTGGTGAGGAAATTACCCCCAGACTTAAGGCTGATATAACCAAGTATAACATTTCATTCATGTAAGCTACATCCCTTTCATTATTATGAACATGAAGTCAACCCCTATCCCTGATGAGGCCGAGCATGTCACCCTCTTATTGTACTGGCTTTGCCGATTTATATGCTACCCTAGCTCGATAAAGGTAACCAAAGAATTTCTTCCCTTAGCTGTAGCTATGGCTGATGGGCGGAGCATTTGGTCCTTTTGTCATGATTCAATTCTATAGAGGTATGCACCAACTAGTGCCCGATAAAGACAGAGATGACTTTAAATCTGGGCTTATACCGATATGGATCGTTCAAATCTAGTTTGTAATATATTTTTAGGATTTTTATGAATCGGCCACCAAAAAGTTCGTAGGTTGCTTTGCCCCCTAGGTATCGTCCTTTGAGTGCAAATACTCCTCATTTTGAGAGTTTTTCCATTTTTTATATAACCCTTAAGGCCAACAAGACACCTTGCACTATCCATTTATCCTCACATGCTTTGGTCCTTCCTGGTTGTTGGAAGATTTCTTCGGCTATAATCCCCAGCTGGACTTTGTATTGGCCTGGGAAAGCATTCTCATCGCCAGGGATCTTCTGTTTGGTCTTGACTTGGTCCCATAAAACAACAAGTGTGGTGTCAAGATGTATAATCCTTACTTAGTCACCAGGCAATTCGGGCTCACATAATCTCTCGCATGTCCAATCCTGTAGTCGTGTAATTCCACATTTTACAACAGGCCCATTTATGAGGAAATAGAGTTCTATGAGAAGCTTACAAAGGTCTATGAGGCCCTTAAAAAGAACTTGCGTCTATGCCCCTTATCCGTCAATCCTTGCAAAACACAGATGTTCAATGACTTCTGGGACACTTTTTATTTTAAACATTTCTGTTTATCATCTGATGAAGTGATGAACATTCAATAATGGGAATTGACTGATGAACAATCTTCTTCTTCTTTGTAGGGTCCAACCAAAATGAGAGGTGAGTTCATTCACAAAATTCGCACTTTTGAGAGTTTTTATCATTACAAGTACAACTACTGAGACCAAGATGGGATGCAGAGGAGGGTGGAGCAAGTTAAGGCCGAATTGCTATGAGAACACTGGCTCTAGAGTTATGCCATATATCTTCAAACTTGCACCAGTTTTCCCGAAGTGACCAATCTTGACGTTTGGTCATGCTCTTACGTTGATTGGTTTTTGGAGGTTCCTACAACTCTTTTTAGCATTGTTAGTCCTGTGGTTTCTAAACTCAGACCACGTAGCAAAGTAAGCTTCACTGGTAGCTTTATTGGTGATCCCAGTATGACCCTTTGGGCAGTTCAACCATCCTCCTCCTATGCACATCCATTCATTAAACGGTCAGGTAGTTGTTTTAGCTCATGAATTGATTCTTACCCTATGAATTTCCTTTTTAATGTTTCTTTTATATACATCAAAGAGAAGCCTATAGACGTGCTTGATGATTAACTGAGGCCAAAAAAGGCTAAAACCCATCACAAAACTTCTAAGAAAAGCAACTCTAGATCAGCCTCAGAAGACATCAAAACACTCGAGGTTCAAGATCTCACTGTCTCTCCCAGCAAAGTCCCAGTCCCGATATTAGTAGAGTCTTTTGAGAAGGTTGACAAATCCACATCTGCTACTGCTACCACAATAATGGAGGGTTCTTTGAAACCTTTACTCGAGGGATCTCCAACTACAAGTACGATCGGATCGGCTTCTCCACCACCTACTCCTTCAATGCTTGCACCGTTAGATCAGGTATTTGCATTTGCTTTGTGGTTATTATTTTTTTTTAACTTTCCAATGAATAGGGCTTATTGTTTACTCTCTTTGATAAGATCGAGGCCTGCTTAGACAATTCAGATGCTAGAGATGAGGTGGAAAGAGACCATTCCCCATCTGACTAAGAAGAGGCCAATCCGATTCAGAAGATCTAGTATTCAAGGAGGTCAAGCAAAGGCTCAAGGACTTGGTGGAGATTTTCAAGGGCCCTACTCACTTCTTCCTTAATGATAGCAACCATGATCGGGTTCTTAGATTGTTGGGATACCTTCATAAGAATGCTCAAGGTGCCCAAAATAACAGTCGACCAAAAATCCATTATTGACAATTTTTACAGCAGTTTGCCTACCCTCATCTCCAACTATCATAAAGCCGATAAATTCATATCTTGCTTGGTCAAGAAAGATGCCAAGAAACGGAAGTTGGATAAGGAGGCGGTCTCGATTGTGGAAGCTATCAAGCAAGAGAGGAAGATCATCCTTGACGGTGGTCCAGTCCATGAGAAGTTGAAGAAAGAAGTAGCTAATCTAGAGTCAGTATTGAAAAAGAAACAGGCCGATCTAGCTTATTTTGAGGCTGCTTAGAAGAAATGGGTGGAGCAAACACAACTCTACGATGCTCGGATGAAGAATCAAATTACTAAACTTCAAGGGCAAAAAGATTCGGTTGAGCTGGATCAACAAAACTCCACTAGTGTTTTGTCCGAGTTTATTGATGCTTTCAAATCCAAAACCTAGGCGGTCGGGTTATGACCGTCAGAACAATCCTGTAAAAGTTTAATTATTCGGCCTCAGTGGCCACTTTGAATAGTATAATTTTGATTAGCCTATGGGATGGCTTGACAAATTTAATTTTACTTCTTACTTTAGCCTCCTTTTTTTTATGCATGCCTTCAATATTAAACAAACAGATACTATAGTGATGTTGCATTAGTCATATGAACCAAAAAATAAAATCGGTCTTAAACTTTATGGCATAACTTATCGGCCTTAGACGTAGGATCTCGACTAGATAACTGCTATTACAAGATAAAAGAGCTTAATAAAGTCTAATCAATAATAATAGGCATGAAAAATACAATCAGCCTTAATAATAACAGAATACATCCAGGTACTTAATCAGTTTTATCGAATTGTGACTGATGTATAATATCCCATATGGACGGGTAGTAAGCTTTCAAATACTTATAATTAATTGGTCAGGCATGAGGTGATCCATCTTTATCGACTAAAAGATAGGCGCCACCCTTCTGTATTTGGGTTACCACAAACGGCCCTTCCCAATTTGGACTTCATTTTCCAAGCGATCAGTCTTTATGTCCGATAGATCGTATGAGCTTCCAGACAAGGTCTCCCTCCTTGAAATACTTATATTTAACTCTCTTATTATATGCACGTTTGACCTTTCTCTTTTGCACTCCTATTCGATCATACGCCAAAATTCTTTCCTCATCTAGTTGATCAAGCTCTTGTATCATGCTTTCAGCATATTCTAAAGGCGATATCTTAGAATGGACCTGCCTTCTTAGAGATGCAACTATTAATTCCATCAACAATATGGCTTCATGACCGTACACTAGTTTAAACGGAGAGGTGTCTGTCATTGTTTTTTGACTGATTCTCAATGCCCAAAGTACTTCAGACATCGTTTCATGCCATACCTAGGGATTCTTTTCTATGGATTTCTGAATCACTATTTTTACTAGTTTGTTGGTTGCTTTGGCCTACCCATTTACCTGAGCATAGTACGACGATGAGTGGAGTAATTTGATCTTATAGTTTCTAACGAAAGCCTAAATTTCCTCTCTAGTGAACATGGTACCTTGGTCCGTGGTTATAGATTCTGGGATCCCAAACCGATGTATGATGTGCTTGGTGATGAACTCAATGATAGCTTGTTGATTAACAGTCTTTAAAGGAATGACTTCTACCCACTTTGTAAAGTAGTCCATAGCTACCAACATGAAATCATGCCCTTTAGATGATGGAGGATAAACCTTCCTAGTAATGTCGATTGCCCATCCTCTGAATGGCCAAGGTTTGATAATGGAATGTAGCTCCTCTATTGAAATATGTTGAATTGGTCTATGTTTCTGGCAAGCTTCACATCCTTTGGCATACTCATTGTAATCTCACTCCATGGTTGGCCAAAAGTATCCGTACTTCCATATCAACAATTTCATCTTTCTTCCTCCTTAATGTGCGCCTACGATGCCTTCATGGGCTTTGGCCATGACTAGCATTGCTTCCTTGGGGAAGCATCTTAGAAGTTCCCTAGAGATCGATCTTCTATATAGCTCTCCATTTATTAGCAGCATCTTGGTTGCCAAAACTCTGACTTGGCTTCTGGCCGATGGCAATGGGCTGTTGAGATATTCTTTAATTTCCATCCTCCAATTGGCCTTAAGATCTAAGACGGCAACCTAAAAATAAAGATCGTTAGATTTGGCTAATAAAGACTAATGGGGTCTGATCAATATTGGTATAAATGTTATTCTTTGTAACTAGAGCCCGATTATGCCAAGTCATTAGCATTACCATTGGATTCTCTTTCTAAGTATTGTAGTCGAGCTCTTGTGAATCCTTTCATCATATGCTGGACTTTGTTACAGTATGCCCCTAGTGTGGCCGACTCACACTTATATTCGCCTGACACTTGCTTTATTACTAGCATTGAATTGCTAAAAATTTATACATCATGAACTTCAAGTTCGATAAGAATGTTAAGTGCCAACAGGAGGGCTTCGTATTTGGCCTGGTTGTTTGTATAAGGGAAATCGAGCAAGAACGACAATTTTGTCTTGATACCATAAGGTGATTCCAAGACTACACCTACCACCTAGCCCGATGATACTCTTGAGCCATCAAACCATACTCTTCATGTCTTTGCATCACAAAAGAAAACTGGTGCCTCTATTGTGGGATGATCGGCCAATAAATCAGTTAAAACTTAACCTTTGACAGCTTTCTGCGATACATACTGTAGTGTAAACTTAGACAAAGCCACGACCCACTTTTCAAGCCAATTTCTAAGGAACGGCCTTGATAGGATGTACTTGATTATATCAGTTTGACTGATCACCCAAACCACTGAAGAGAGCAAGTAATACCTAAGCTTACAACACGTGAAGTATATACATAGGCCTAGCTTCTCAATAGGAGAATACCGTGTCTCAATATCTATCAAAGCATGACTGAGATAGTAAATTGATCATTCATATCCTTCCTATTCCTAGGCAAGCAGACTACCCATAGAAGCTTCTGAGGCCGAAATATAAAGAATCAAGGGTATATTCGGCCTTGGAGCAGTCATAACTGGAGGATCTGTTAAGTATGCCTTAATTTGCTCAAATGCATGTTGGTGCTCAGCCGTCCATATAAAATCCTCCCTATCTTTAAGCTTCAATAGGGGTGACCAAATTTTTAATCGGCTTGCCGTATTGGATTTGAACCTTCTGAGCTAGTTTATTTGGCCGATTAATCTTTGTAACTCTTTTTTGGACTTAGGATGTGCAACCTAAATAATTGCTTTGATCTTGTTAGCTTCCACTTCCACCCCCCACTAGTGCACCAAGAATCCCAAAAAAATGGGTTGCTGATACTCCAAATACAAATTTAAGAGGGTTCATCTTTAGCTAATGGAGTCTCATCCTTTCAAATGTCTTTATTAGATGTTCCAAATGTTGCTCATCAACTTTGGACATGACAATCACATCATCAATGGATACTTCCATGAAGTCCCCAATCAATAAGTCAAAACTCTCGTGCATTGCCCATTAATAAGTTGCCCTTATATTTTTAAGACTGAATGGCATGACCACAAATTAATATCTCCCCAAGGTACCAAGACATCTAAAGGTTGTCTTGCTCACATCAGTCTCCTTAATCTTTATTTAGTTATAGCCTGAATATCCATCCATAAGACTAAGAATGTAGTGGCTTGACACAACATCAATGAGCATATCAGCCATGGGCATAGGGTATTCATCCTTTGGTGTTACAAGATTCAAATTCTTGAAGTCAATATATACCCTGATTTTTTCATTCTTCTTCACAACCGGAACTTTATTAGACAACCACTGGGTATATTGCGCTTTTCTAATAAAGCCTGCCTTAGTAAGCCTTTTAATCTCATTGGCCACCAACCAACTTCTCCACATCTCTGGACATTCTTCTTGGAGGTTGGATATGAGGCTGATAATTAGGCTTGATGGGCAACTCATGTTCTACCAGTTGTCTAACCTTGGCATCTCATCGTATGCCCAAGCGAAGCAGTCCTTATATTCTTTCAGGAGTTGCACTAGCCTTTCTTCAAACTCAGGGCTGATCTTTGAGCTTATGTAGATTGGTCATTTGTCAGCCTCAGTCCTCAGATTGATTTCTTTCAACGCATTTGGTGTTTGAATGGGGTCATCTCGTAACTTGCTGGTAGGGATGTGCATGTCACCAACCTTTAATCAGCCTATGGGATCCTGCTCTTCCTCTTCAAATATGCACTCAGCCGATTGTATTCATTTTCTATTTAAATAGGCTTGCAACATCATCATCATCATTGATTATAACTAATCAGCCAACTTCCCCTGCTTCTGCTACTACAGGCCGATCCATTGCAATACTTGGCCTGCTGCCCCTCTTGAAGCTAGTGAAATTAGGCAAATACATCATGACCTCTACATGAAAGGCCTCTTCTCTAAATGGGTTGAAATCTCCATGGATGACTTCTACATCCCTTTTTGGCCTACATATGAACATCTGATGGAGTGAAGAAGGACATAGGCATTAGTATGAATTCAGTCTCTAACAAGGAGGACATCATAATTGGTCTTTACATCCATGATGAAAAATCCCCCATGTGATTCGTGTCTCTCAACTTTGACATTTAATATGACAAAGCCCTCTGGAGCTCGATCATGTCCTACAAAATCAATCATAACAGCGTCAATTTTTTCAAGATCCTGCACTTGTATACCGATTTTCTTTAAAGTTTGGAGTGGTAGAATGTTGACACCAGTACCATTGTCAACTAGGACCCTTTTCATTTCCACTCCATTGACATTACCTTAATATAAAATGGCCTAATATGCCTTTTCATGAGGAGGTTGGGCTACGAAATAGTAAAAGATGCCCCATGTTCATTGTCCAATTCACAGTCATCTAGAGCGATCACATCTTATACGGAGCGTTTTGAGCAAGGGAGAATTAGACTACGAAAACTTTACATTAATTATTTTTGGATTTGTTTCTATTTTGTTATTTGAGATAATTATTTAGTTAGGTATAATTTTGTATTTATCTAGGGTTTTCTATTTTATTCTTATTTTAGTTTCCTATATTAGTTAGAATTCTATTTTATTTTTATTTCCTACTTTGTTAGGGTTGGTGGCTTGTACCTCCATATAAATAGATAACTTATTCTAGGGTTTTAGGAGGGTGTAATTTTTATTCAGAATTAAACTTAAGCTTCGTGCTTGTTTATCTTTGGGTCTCTGGATTGAGGCTTATTTCTTTAAATCTCTGGATTTAGATTTATTGTATTCTTGTTGATCGATCGCGCTGCACGCTGCGTCAGGTGGTATCAGAGCGGGTTTCTCCCAATCGATGGCTTACACTAGTAGTAGTGGTGGCAACTAATCCAATGATGGTGATAGGGGATTGTAGGCTATTTGGAGAGCAATTGAAAAGCAATGAAAATTAACCCAAAATATGACATGACAATTGGAGTCAATCTAAAATCTAATGCAAGAGTTACTGAGGGTTTACAAAATTACGTTTGATGATGTTGAACAAAGCGGAGGAATTAGCCCCATTGTACGCATCATTAATCCCATTCCCAACAATCAAAGGAGGCCAACAATGAAAGATGAGGAAGATACTTTAGAGGAGGAAGTTGACCCCATGGTTATATGCAATTTAACTTGGGGAAGAAGAGGAGGAAGAGAAAGAGGTAATTTTAGTGTTTCAAGAAACTAAAGATGAAATTAATATTGAGATTGAGGAGGAGTTATTAAAATTGAAGAGAAGATTGATAGTGAAGTTGAGTATGTTAATTTTATTGGGGTTATAACGTTTGATTGTAATACTATTAATCCACTTCTACAAATGATTAGTGCAACTAACTCCCGAATTGAAAGATTTTTATTCAGTTGTTTCTCAAAGATGTTAAAATATTCCAAGTATCTATTTCTTTGGCATGGACGATTTCAGTTCTCAAGTATAAACTTAAGGACGAGTTTTTTATAAGTGGAGGTGACTGACGCGGGGCGTTTTGAGCAAGGGAGAATTAGACTATGCAAACTTTACAATAATTATTTTTGGATTTATTTTTATTTTATTATTTGAAATAATTATTAAGTTAGGAATAATTTTGTATTTATCTAGGGTTTTTATTTTATTCTTATTTTAGTTTCCTATATTAGTTAGAATTCTATTTTATTTTTATTTCCTACTTTATCAGGGTTGGTGGCTTGTACCTCCCTATAAATAGATAGCTTATTCTAGGGTTTTAGGAGTGTGTGTAATTTTTATTCAGGATTAAACTTAAATTTTATGCTTGTTTATTTTTGGGTCTCTGGATTGAGGCTTGTTTCTTTAAATCTCTGAATTGAGATTTGTTTTATTCTTGTTGATCAATCGTGCTACACGCTGCATCAAAGTCCCCATCCAAAGTGGACCTCTGGCCAGGCTTTGGCTTGAATTCATTAGGCAGAGTAACCACATTAATGCTAGAGCCCAGTACATCTCCTTTTGTAGAGGTAGGGGTCCATCTTTGATTTTTTCTTCCTTTGCACACCAATACCATTACACCTTCTCCTTTCCTATATCCTCTTTATAGAGGCTGAAGTTAGAATATGGCTTCTTTTTGGGATCAATCTTCTCCCTATACATCTTCTTGACTATCTAATCCCTATCATCTATTATTCTCTTTTCATGTTCCCTTTCTTTGGGATTTTTGCCTCTTTCAAGCTTTAAAGGTCGATCATCTGTTTAATTCCTCTTTTTTGAACCTCTAGAAGTCGATGGCTCATGAGTTTGTCTAGCCAATTGGCAGAGTCTCTTCATTCTCCTTTTTTAGGTTTTAGTCATGTTGATCCTCCCGTCTTTGTCAGGATACCAAACTTTTTTGAAAATCTCCCCCTAGGCTTGTGTCTTTGCTAATCTTCAGTTGCCCTAGGCTTGAATGTCTTAGCATTTGGCCTATTTGGTGAGTGGCCCTGGTTCTTATAGGAGGTGTCCTGTTCACTTTTTAGCCTGAGTCTTTTTTGTGAGTGAGACCTGCTTTTGTTGTCAGCATGTGATTCTGTTTTAATTTTAGTTTTTGACCGATTAGGAGAACCTTGTCGGTCTCTTTTTACATTCTTTGGAGATCTGTTGTGCTTCTTAGGAGTATAGTTGAAGGAATGTTAGCAATTTGGACATGTGACCTTCTCTTTATTGGTGAATGTGACTTCTCTATTCACCTTTGAATTTTTTGCCCCCTCGTCTTTATCTTCTAGGAGCTTCAGCTCCACTCTGACTCGAGGTCGATCAGGGGTCCATGGTTATGCTTTCCTTGGTCCAAGGACTTTGACATCTTTAGGAAAAATCATGTTGCATGGTATGTTTGGTACCACCATGCCGATAGTCTGAACTTCCCTTATCGATTGCTTTCTAGACAACATTCCTAAAAATAACACAGTTGTTAGTAGTATGTCTCCAGGAGTTATGTCACTTACAATATTCTTTGTCAGCCTGATCCTCTAGGGAAGGAATGATATGGCCGTCAGCTACTTTTATTTGGTCGTCTTTGATTTAGGCATAAAAAATTTCATCAGCCTTTGTTAGATCAAAAGAATACTCCTTGGCTATATGATTTGCCTTAGGGATTTTCTTCTTTTCTTTGACCATTGTCTGCCTTCTCAAGGCCTGACATTCACTGGGTTTCATTCCCAAGTACTCAGCCACGTTAATGTTCTCATCATTAGTATCAGTCTCATATTCTTCATTAATGGCTGATATTTCCAAGGGGTCCTCATAGTAAGTTCATTTTGAGGAAGATCTCCTCTAGTCTTTCTTTTTGAGTAACCTCTCATAGTTGGCAGCTCGAGTGGTTAGCTCAAACAAGTCTCTAAAGTGGTATCCCTCAAAGTCTTCTCTCATTAAGTTATTAAGCCCCTTGACTACAATTGGGACGCATTCGGTCTCACTGATAACCGAATGACATTAAGTCCTAAGTTTGTGGAATCTCATAACGTATTATTCCACGGACTCTCTCGGTAACTGAGAAATCCTGGCTAAATCGACCAAAGAAATGTCTAGTCTAGCCCTATAAAACTCTACATGGAATTTTTCTTCCAAATCTTTCCAAGTGGTGATAGAGTTAGAGGACAAGTGTGTGTACCACGTAAAGGCCGATTTCGTTAAAG
>CATIWM010563124.1:0-13749 GCA_949671775.1 Mallotus repandus
TTTCTTTTTTTCCCACTTTTTTTTTTAATTTTTATTTCTCCTTTTTTACCTCCTCTCTATTTTTTCTCCTTTCCCTTTTTTTTTATTTTTTTCTCTCATCCCCTTCTTTTTTCCTTTCATTCTTTTATATAGATTAATTATTATATAAATCTTGTATTAATACATCAAATCCACTATAAAGAGATAATTTGTAAAGAATATACATTAGATCCATTACAAAAGAAATAATTTGAATAATAAAAAGTGTTGATGTCGTAAAAGATAATATTTTTCAATTGTTTTCTAGTGTTGCAACCCAAAAAATATTTTCTCTGAAAAATATTTTCATAAAATATCTTTCAGAGAAAATATTTTCCACAAACAAACGGAAATTTAGTTAAAATAAAAAACATAATTTTTTTATGCAAAGGAAGAGTAAGGTTTTAAATGTAATAAATTTAGAGTATTTTACATAGAATAAATTTTTTTTAATGTTTTTTTAAAAAATATGAGTATAAACTTATTATAATTTTGAATTAATGACTTTGGAACTCAATATATATGAAGATAAATTTATTATAATAAAAATAAATTTTCTAACTTATCTTCCACGATTTTTATATTTTATAATTTTAGTCAGAATATTTTTTATTTTAAATTCCATTTATGAAAAAAAAATTGAAATTCTTCCAACCAAGCCCTGCGTAGAATTCAAAGAATACAAACAAACTAAAGATAAATAAATGTTTTTCATGACCAATCGAATCATTTCGTGACTGAGGTGTTGAAAGACGTGGAGATTTAATTATGGTTGTTAAGAACATGTTGGATCTGGCCAGCATGAGTATGACTCTGTTCACCATGAGTTGGCTAGTAGTGTGTGTATTGCGTGCAATATCTAGTCATAAATTAAATCAAATCCCAGAAATATTTATATTTATCAACTGGGATTTTACTCAATCACTTCATTAGCCCGCATAACTCGGTCTAATGACAAATCCGCATAGTTTGTGAATCGAATTGAATTAATTAGAATATCGTAAAAATATCTTTATGTTGAAGTTAGTGTAAGGAACCAAAGTTCTGTGTGCAAATTGGCATTAGGAATATTCCACATATATGTTTTGTTTTCTTCACTTATCATCATCTTCATCATCAGCAATTTGATTTTAAACTTCTGTTTTATTAAAGAATAAACATAAGATTGTTGGCGTTAATCGCGCTTTGATCAAAGTCATTTCTCTTCTTAATGTGTTGTTATATCATCACCATCGTCAGCAATGTAACATCGTTGTCATTCTTAGTCATCACCATCGTCTGTCATCAGCTAATTAATTCTTGTTTCTTAGCTTTGACCCATATGACATATCGAATGAAACAAAAGCTTTTAAGTTTCAAGTTCATGTCAACAAGTCATCATACTCTGCAATCGATAACGAGATTACTCCACGCTTAATCTTTAACTCTAATCATGGATCAGTTGATGTTTAGCACCAAAGAAAAAAAGGAAAATATTTTTGATATATTTCTTCAATAAAAACTAGTAAACGATTATTGATATTGAAGTTGAATTAAATACATAAATAATTTTTTGAAATACTAGTTATTTTCGATCTTATTCATAAATAGTTTAGATTTAATTTGAACTTTAAGTTTATGTGAATTTTATCTATTTTTGTGATTTTTTTTTGTTGATATTTAACTTTTTGATATGAATTAGTTATTCAATTATTTTTTGTAAGTTAATACAAAATTATAAAAAATTTTATTTAATATGTTAATCGTATTTAAGTGTTTCTCTCCTTACATCTATAAGTAAAATTATATATTTTTTTCATATAAAATTTAAATATATATTTTTTTAATTTAAAAATGAAGTAAAGATCAAACCTTTAATTCATTGATGAAAACTATACCACCCGACTATTAAACATTCGATCAAGTTTAAACACATATTAAATTTTATAAATGATACATATATCTGATTTGATATTTGAAATATTATTAATTATAATTTTTTGAACTAATTAATTTAATTAGTCTATATTTTTTAAATTAATTTTATTAAAATATTTTCTTATAATTTTTTTTTAAACTATGATTATATTCTATCATTTGTCTTAAAGCATGTTACTGCTATGTTATGGTCTACTCAACTCCTCCATGGGATTCTGCTTTTGGGTACAGCAATTCACGCGTAGCCATGTGTTGGGATGGCTATGCTCAATTCTAGTCAAGTTGGACTCTCCCCCCTTTGCAGACAACTACGAAAAAATACATATGCATCTACAATTAATTGCAATGGAACATGGAGGCCCTTGTCCTTTTCTATCCAAATCTGCCCCAAGCTTTCGTGATCTTTTTAAAAATTCTATGGATATACTTTCAACAAAAATTCTTTTCATTTCTATCATATTTACTAGAAAAATTTGTTAAAACAATTTGTAAGTAGTTTTACATTGTTATTTATTACGTTAATCTGTATTTTATGGTGTAAAAAAATTAAAAATTTAAATTTTATAACGATATTCAAATATCATATTCACAATCAAGAAACAACTATGGTATCAATTGATATTGTTAGAATTAGTTAATAAGAGATTGTTTTCACTTAAATGATGTCTCATATTCAAGTCGTAATATATGTAATCGCATTAAATTAATTATTTGACAGATGTTTGCAGCAGTTGTGATTCTATTCGAATTGAATTAGAGATTAATTAGAATTTAATTGATTTTAAATACTGATAATTTAAATAAAAAAATTATTACATCATCAGATTTCTAGGAAGTGAGAATGTAGATATATGTTTTTTTTTAATAGTAATGATTTTTTTTTTCCTTATTAGTTGTTAGTCGTCCAATGACCTTAAGCTTATCTCAGCCGACAATTTTGTGCGGCTGCTTTATAAGGGGCTGTACTCGAACTCCATGGCAGAGACAGATGATGAATAGTTCGTTGTCAACTCAAATTGCTCGAGAAAAAAATTGGAAAGATGAATGGAGCAGCAGCACATTGCAACACGAGGGTCAAATAAAGCAGCAAGAACAATATATATGGACAACTATAGGGGAGAATTTTCAAGTGCTGCTTTTTTATAATTAATGTCTTTGTTTTGAACACTACTCAAGTTGTAAAAATTACAGGTAAATATTAATTAAATAATCTATAAGTATCAAGAGTTACAAATGCACACCCTTCTGTATTTATTATTGAAAAATTTTTCTACATTACTTTGGATGGTCAAATTTGTGGTAAATATTTTATAATATTTTTTTTATATTTATTCAAAAAATTTTATCTACACCATATGTATTGCACTTAATGTAGAATTTGTGAAACATCTTTCAAATATTTTACACTGAATAATAAAAATAAGATACATAAATCTAACAGTTTGGTATAATACATCCAGTGTAAATAATTATTATAGGTTTAATATGCTAGGAATATGTAAAAGTTTCCACATATGGATATATCATTAAAAAGACTAACAAAAAAAGTGAAATTAAAAAGAAGACATTAAGGAATTGAAAAAAAAAATAAAGAAGAAGAAGAAGTCATGCTTTGATGAGATTCCAAGCAAAAGCAGGCAAATCAAAATTAATGCCGCCTGATTAGGTGAAACGCCAAAAGAGAGCAGCACGTTTTTATAGACATTCTTGTTTTTTTGTGATAAAATTGTTATATTTATTTTCATTTTTGTGCAGTCAAGCACGTTTCATGTCAATGACTCATGAATGGGGACTGATATATGCACATACAGCACCTATAATCATCATTAACCCTTTCAACAATGGTATTAAAAAAAGATATGATTCTAAAAATTTCATTTTCAAGAATTTGATTTTATATGCTCATTTTCTTAATTTGCACTAGAGAGCCATGTGTCTATCACAATGATCCTGTGTTGAGTGAGTGAGTGAGTTGAATTCTAGGGTCTGAATGAGAGTAATGTTTAAGTAGGTCTCTTGGTAATCAATCTTTTATCTCTTTAATCATATATCCCAATTCTTTCCTGTAAACTTTATAGTATCCTATTCATTCAGTAATTGCTGATTAGAGGGCCATGCCTCTTGCAGGGATAATAGAGACAGTTTTTTCCTTTAAATCGACGATAATTAGAAATTAAATCCTATACTTTAAGATGCTTTTAGATAGAAGTTATTATTTGACTACTTTGGTAAAAATCAAACCTCTTTAGGCATTATTATAGATCATGTTACTTGCGAGAAAAAGAAGCACACGAGTTTCATTCTTTTTTTTTTCCTTATTCTTGATAAATTTCGATTCTTTGTCACATGCTATATGTGAAGATATTTATTTTTGAAAATATAAAATACACATACCAACATTCCTTTATAAAATCATGGCAAAGAAAATAAATCAATTTGCCAACACTATCATGGCTCTGTAAAAGTGAAATTTTACATGTATAAAAATATTATATTTATCCAGTTATAAAAGGGAAGTAATTTTCTTTGATAGAATAGTGAAGTAAGATAGAATAGTGAATTAAATTATAGTGATAATTTAATGGGTAATTATACTATTTGCCTTTCTATTTGATCATATAATATTGTTTGTTATGCCCTTTATAAAATATATAAAAAATATAATAATAATAATAATAATAATTATTATTATTATATATACACATGAAGGGGATAGGCAAAATTATAAATAAATCTTCACTCATTATTACATAAAATTGCATAATTAAGTCATTTACTAATAGAAGTAAAATTAAATTAATTAAAATATAATTTTAATTTGATAGAAAGTCTATTTTTTATTTTAATTAGGTTAACTTTTATTTTATCTCTAATAAAAATTAAATTAACTAAAACATAATTCTAATTTAATTGAAAGTATGTTTCCTATTTTAATTAGGTTAACTCTATTTTATCTCTAACAAGATTAAATTAATTAAAATGTAATTCTAAGTTAATTGAAAGTATATTTCCTATTCTAATTAGGTTAATTTCTATTTTATCTCTAATAAAAGTGAAATTAGTTAACATATAATTCTAATTTAATTGAAAATATGTTTTCTATTTTAATTTTGTTAATTTCTATTTTATCTCTAACAAAATTAAATGAATTAAAGTTTTAGTTTTAGTGATAATTTTGTTAAAAATATATATTTTTCTATTTTAATTAGGTCTATTTATATTTTGTCTAATATAAACCAAATTAGATAGCATACTTTTATAAGTCTTATTATATTAAATTTTATAAGTATATAATAATTAAAATCAAAATTAATAAATTTTATGAAAATAGGAAAAGTATATAATTTATTTTAAAAGTAGATATTTTTATAAGTTAAAAACTAATAAATAAAAAATAGAGCATATAATTTGTTTGAAAGTATATTTGTAAGAAAAGTAGTATAATTATCATTTTAGATGTTTTTATTAAATTTAACAAAAAAGAGTTAAAATGAAATTAATGAATATTTATCATTTAATTATTAGTTAAACTTAAAAAATTACATTAAATTAATTTTTGTTAAATAAAAGTATTAATATTAAAAATATTAAATAAATAAAGTGTCATAGCTCAAATAAAAAATTTACTAAATTGTAATCTATTATAAATTTAATGGCGTTATAATATTTAAATTGTTATATAAAGAAAATATAACTTTTATTATTTTTAAACTTTTATTAATAAATAACTAATGATTTTTTATTATCTAATGATTAATTACGACTATAATATTTTCTTATACGAAATCAGTTCTAAAGTTGAGAAAAACTATTTATAAAAAATTTTGAAGTAATAGCATATAATTATTTAAATAAAATATTTATAAAAATTATAATGAATTATAATTATATTAAGTTAATATTAAATTGTTATATAAATAAATAACATTGTTACTATTTTTAAAATTTTATTTAATAATAATAATAATATGTTTAATTATTTATTTACTATATATTATGAGTCAAATAGATTTTTTGTTCACATGTGAAACCTTCACATGTGGTTGTTTATTAATGTGTGTGTATATATATATATATATTTGATTGATATATTTTTATGTTTAATGTTGTACTATTCATGTTAATTAATTATATATTTTTAATAAAAATAATTTTTATTTAATCATAAATTATACATACCAAAACAACATTTAATGTAAAAGATGATTTAATTATGAATAACGTGGTAATCAAGTGAGATTCGCCCCTTAGTTGCAAGGGCGTAACTTTTCCTTCTGACAAAATCCGTTCAATGTATTGAAAAATAAAAATAAAAGCCACAAAATGAGTTGTTTTATATGCTAAAATAATTGAATCTATGTACAGGATTTTAATTTGTCCATTTAGCATACAATCAAGAGATAATTTTACATTATTATTATTATTATTATTATTTGAAATTCTTAATGTACAAAAAAAACTTTCGTTTAAATCCCAAAAGGAAATTATTTTAATTAATATAATATTTTTTTCTAAGAATATTAGCGTTCATAAGTTTTTTGACAATAGGAAATAGATATTCCATTAAAATTGATCAAGAAAATGATCAAAAGTACAAGTACAGATTGATCTATTACATAGAAAATAGTACCAATAAATTACTAAAATTAACAAGATCAAGTAGAAAGAAAGTAGATCAAATCTTGTTAATAATGGACTATGTGACTCCTCTTTCGGGTGAGATCCAATAGACGACGGAGGTATAGATCGCACAAAGGGATCAAGTGATCGTGTTGAGATGAGTACATCATCAACTCACTGTGACCAGCAAATCAGATAGAGAAAAGTTTAGATCTATCAAAACCCATAAAATATATCAAGAAGACACATTTTTATAGATCAAACCACCAAAAAATCAAAATACACAACTTTATTTACTAAAACCTCACTAAAATGAGATAGCATAAGCAAAATAATATAAATCTACTATAGATCTATGAAGAAAATAACAAAAACTCAAGAAAAGGAAAAGAAGGAGGTGATTTTGGCAAAAAATGGTCAAAACCACCTCTATAAATCACTAAAAGATAAAAGGAGTTCTAGTGTATACAGTGACATTAAATAGTTGCTGAAAGACCTTTGTCACCCTTATAGTCCTATTTGGGCCAAACCGAATTAATTAGAATCCAATGAACTTTAAATACTGGTGGTTCACAAAAAAAAAAAAAAAAAAATATTCATAAGTTGAAACTTAATAAAATTAAAGAAAAGATATTTATAGTGGCCCATTTTGAATAACCAGATGTGAATTTATCAAAAAAAGACATCATTTTAAATAATATTGTCCTCTATTTATGGGATAGTACTATCTTTTAAAAGAAATTTTGTCCGCGATAAATCATTTTATCATCAGAGAACCAAATTAATCATTGGGGTTGATCCATGATGGTCAAAACATAGTTTCATGATCTCTTAAAGAAAAACAGAGTTAACAAAACATAGTTTCATGATCTCTTAAAGAAAAACAGAGTTAACAAAATTTTTACTTCTGCCCCCAAAAAAACTGTAATTTTTTTCCCTTGATTTACCTGCAAATAGGTCAAGAGACCTAGTGATAAAATATTCTAAAAGATTTACAATGTTTGTTATTTTCTTTATTAATTTTATATAGATATTTAAGGAAGTGCAAAGGAAAACTCCATTGTGATTACTTGTACAAGCTACTTCTTTTGAAAAGAAAGTTGTTATAGTGAAAGCCTTTGAAAGTTGGACCCTTTCTCTCTTTAGTCTTTATATATATATAGCTACATCATGGATTGCTTCTTGATTCCTTTCATCTTAGCATAAGACTTGATGCTCATTAATTCATTTCCGGTACTCAACTCTATTAATATTTATATATGTCATCTTTGAGCAAAAGCATGAGCAGCAGCTCTAGTGAAGATGATGCTCATGATCATCTTAAGCTCAGGAGAGGGCCATGGACACTTGAAGAAGATACCCTCCTAGTTCATTCCATTGCTCGCCATGGCGAAGGCCGATGGAATTTGCTTGCAAAACGTGCAGGTATGTAAAAATATATACTTTGAACTAATTAGTTTCTATATAATTAATACACACTTTGAACTATAATACTTTTTATTTTATATTACAGGGTTACGCAGAACAGGCAAAAGTTGCAGACTGAGATGGTTAAATTATCTAAAACCTGATGTTAAGCGTGGAAACCTTACTCCACAGGAACAGCTCTTGATTCTTGATCTCCATACTAAGTTGGGTAACAGGTAACACATACACCTTCTTTATCTAATTCTTGCTCAAGTTGAGCCCACCAACATGTCCAAATCAATGTCACCATTAATTTTATTCTACATTTATTTATTTATTTGATGCTTCAATATTCATTATTCCGCAATTATTTTGATTATTTCGGAGTTTAAGATAGTGAATTATATAAAAAAAGTAAACTTTTTTCTACCTTTGGTTCGTTATGTACAAAACTTGTATTCAAAGCTTTACTTAAAAGAATATAAATTTCTAGCCAATTATACCACCCAGGATTGATATTTGATTCTACATTTCAAACTGTAACTGTAGTATTATTTATTAGTTCTTGAGAAAATAAAAAAAATTAAGAAAGTAGTTGCATTTTAATTATTATACGGCAGTTGTAGCTAAATGATTTTTTTTTTTTCCTGGGAATGATAGGTGGTCAAAAATAGCACAGCATTTACCAGGAAGAACTGACAATGAAATCAAGAACTACTGGAGAACACGAGTGCAAAAACAAGCAAAGCATCTTAAGGTAGATGCAAATAGCACAGCTTTTCAAGAAATAGTTAGGTGTTTTTGGATGCCAAGATTGCTTCAAAAGATTGAAGCAGCTGGATCATCATTAGCTACCTTATCCCAAGACTCATCAACACTTTCTCAGCCAGTCAATTATGTTCCTACTCCTGATAATGATTTACAATCGCCGCCGCCGCTGCCGCCACCACCACCACCGCAGTTGCCCCAGCTGCGACAAGTTGCTTCAGGTCAAGAAAAGTTAAAAGACAAGAGCTGTAGCCTGCTGGAGGCTCACCCTGAGCAGAACTCGGACTCAGAGCATGGTTCAAATTCATGCATTTCTTCAACAGAATCAATGAATGTCTCACAAATGTCTCAATTATCAGAATACCCAACAAGCCCTTTGCATGCCATGGACAGTAACAGTAACGGCGGCAACTACACTAAGGGTGATTATTATTATTGTAACAGTAGTTACTATAACATGGAACCAGTGAACCTGACAAATGGGTCAACATCTGGAGGATTTGAGAATCATCCGGCTGGCGATTGCCTTGTGGCCGAAAGCAATTGGGTTGGATGTGAATTTGGAGATAATTACATCTGGAGCATAGATGAATTCATGTCAATATAGAAATTTACAAGACTAAGTGGTTTTTTTTTTTACCCAACAAATATTTGGTATAATATGTGAGCTTTTAGGGATTAATTGTGTGATTGTGTTATAAACATGATAAACTGTTGAATTTTTCTACTCAAAATTTACAGAAATTGTGGATTCAAAAGTTTAACAAGATTTAAACTTAATATAATTTTGTATTACATCAAAATATATACAATATGCTACTAACAACAGTTGGATCAATTGGCAATGGTTGTTTCTGCTTAAGTGAGGTTTCAGGTTCAAATCCTGATATATGCAGCTGCATTGAATTAATTGTTGAGAGATTTTTACCGCCTTTATGGTCATATTTGGATCGAACCGAATTGGTTAGAATCCATTGAGTTATGGATACCAGTGGTTCACACAAAAAATATATATATGTATGCCCGTGAGACAGTATTTAATATCAATAGTTGCAGTATTTGATTCTTATTGTTGGTGCAATCCGTCAAAACTTAAATCTCATATATATATTGAATTTTGTGCTGCAGGCCCACAAAATTATCTTTTTGCCCTCAATTTTTTATTGTAAAATAAGGGCAAAAAGTAATTTAGTGAACCTGCAAAACCAAAAGTTACTGTTTTTTTTATATAGTTCATGACCCATTAAACTTCAATTGAAAAGACAAAAAGTAGTAGCATTTGTAGAAATTTGCATTGAGTTTCAGTGCCTCCTACATGATTAAAAAAAAAGTTGTTAAAGTGCATCCTACTACAGCAACGACTGGGTAGAGTCTGTAAAAAAATGAAGAATAAGTGATTAGTTTGCCAAGTATATTTTATTTTCTCTTTTTTAATATTGTCACAGAAGTGGGGTGGTAAAGAAGTTTAATCGAGAGCATTAATGATTTGATTATTGAATATGGATATCTTATTATATTAGAGGATGGAATGTGAAGTCAATTTGATTACTTGACAAAGACAAAGAGAGCTGCTTCTTCTTCTTCTTCCTTGGAATTTTCCATTATGTATATTGCAAAATTTTCAATGCCACTTACAGAAAGATTGATTCTTATTGGAGGTGCTCACAACTACAAACAACAAACATGAGCTAATTCTAGGAAGCAAAAAAGTCTTAACATTTAAATGCTTTTACAAGACGTTCTAATTAAATTTGAAAGGAATCCACCAACCACTCTTAAATGGATGACTTTTGTTGGTGTGATTGATGGTGCATGGGGGAATTCTTTGTCTTTATCTTTTGAAGTGATTCCTTTTGTTGAATGTTACTCTACACATCTTGAACAATTACCCACTTTGCTAAACTTGATCACCTACCCATCTTTTCATGTGAGCTTGCAATTACCTCACCACATCAATATATATATATATATATATATAACCTGATAAATTAGATAAAAAAATTCAACTAAAAAAAGTAGAAAATTAAAAATTGATAGGCCATAAATATAGACTTTGTATGTTGTGGATTGTTAATCACAACCAAGTGAATAATGGAGGGCTAGATCTATTAAATTAAAAAAAATTTCAAAGTCAAATATATTAGTTTTCAAAAATACATAAAATTTTATAAATATCAAATCAACTTCTTCTATTTTGGTTCGATATTTATTTTTTTAAATATAAAAAGTAAGAATTTAACATACTTTAAATTGAAGGAGCTATACAATTAATTGACTCATTTTTCGGCATCCGATATTTAAAATAAAGTCCGTGAAAAATTAACAAACAATTAAATGAATTAACTTATATTTGCACATACTAGTTCATCTCATGTTCAATTCTTTCACCATAAAGAAAGGGGAAAAAAAGGAATAAAGTAGGTTAACTAACATTGACTAGAACAATAATATTAAAGCAAATGCCATTTTGGAGCCACAAGAAATGACATTGACAACTTTATGTTCTAATTAAAGAATACATTGCAACAATCCAATTTTGCTACAAAAAAGTTGATTAAGGAATTGGAAAAGATATAGCCAAGACCACATCAAAGAATATATCATAAGTGGACTGGTCAGATAACTCATCAGTTCACCACCATATATATATATATATGTATAAATCACACTTCAAAGGAAAAAAAAATCAGTAAATTTGACCAAAAAGTCTAGCTATATGCTAATTACTAGGAAATTGCTGGAGAATATATGTGAATCTATGATGATTTTGCACATGTGCTAATAACTAGATGAATTGAATTGAAGATAAAAATTTTAATATGCTGTTCTAGAATATAATAATTCAATCTATTCATTGTTAAATTTAACTAGCATAATGATGGATATTTGAAGATATTCCATAAAAATTGTAACAGTGTATAGAAAAAGAAAAAGAAATTAGCATCATAATAATGGCTATGAAAAAATGAATTCAAAGCATATTGAGTTTCTCAAATTAAATACTGCAACCAATAAAATTTTTTGTAATGATATTTTTATTAATAAAAAAATTAAATGACCTAAATACCGATATATTATAATGTTTTTTAAATAAAATTAAATAGATTTTATAAAATACTGCAAACTAAATTAATCAAAGTCTAATGGTAAAAAAAATATACAAAATATGAAATTTGAAAGTAAGGAGTAATTGGTGGATCGTTGGGTGCAGTACTTATAACTTACTAATAGTAAAAGTTTTAAAATCAGCAAGAGAATAGTTAAGTGACAACTTTTCTTTAAAAATATTTTTAAGTGTACAGTCCGATTTCTGCCAACGTCAATATAAAGGTTAATTATTCTTTTCTTGTCGGCAGCCCCGGAGTATTCCTTTAGTCCTGGTTGATTCCCTCATTCTTCTTGGTTTCAAGGATCAATTTTCAGCGACTTTTGGCCGGAAATCGATCATTTTCTTTTTTATTGTATATATCTAATCTTATTATCTTAAAATAAGTTGTAATTTATCTAAATTGAGGGTTATATCCCCATTTTGTTTTCCTTTTGTGGATATTTTGCTCTCTCTCATGAAAACTTTTTGGATGTACAAGGAAAACTTGAAGATGGTGCTTATCATGGTGAAGAAGAAGAAAACCTTTATCTTTAAGAAGATCCTTGAGTTGGCTTACCAAATCCTTAAGGATTTTATTATGAACTACAAAATGGGTTATGCCACACCCATATTTTTGCTAGGAATGTTGAAGTGTTGGTCCGGTTTTTCATCCGAAACTCAGTTTGACTTTCTTATTTGCCACTAATCAAATCCTCTTATAGTGGCACTATTATACCGGTGTGTTTGTGACTATTTTTATTTTATTTTCTATTTTTTTTCCTTCTTCTTCTATCTTTTTATGATTTTTATCTTAAAAGCAAGATTAATTCATATAGTTTGTATTTATTATAAACTTTGCTCTCTTTCTTGCGCCTTAAAATTTATCTAATAATATAACTTTCCTTTGATAAAAAAATGCACATTAATTATACCATATCTCATTATATATATATGATATATCCATCCGATGCAGGTTTTATCTAAAAGTTTGAAGCCTTCAAATTGAAGGGTGTGATGTGAACTTATTATTATTATTTGTCATTTTCATTCAGTTCACCTTTGATGCGTAAAGGGACTGAACTCTCTCTTTCCATAGCTCCAACCAATAAGTCATGGTGTTGCACTGTTTCACGTTGATGCCTTTAGATGGTTGGTTTTAATTTTCCCCACATGGACTGTGGAAGGATTAGCTGCTTCGGATGGTCTCGCATGTCATGAAATTCAAAACCAACTCTCTTTAATTTTATAGACCAAAATCATCGGTTATATCATAAATTTTAAATTAATTATCAATTCAATCCATTTTTAAAAGTGATTTTAATTTTTTTAATTTTATTTAAATTTTTTATTTATAATTTTAAAAATTATTTTTAAATTTCTATAAAATAAATTTGACACTTATTAAATTTTTATTTTTTTCCTATAAGAAAAAAAATGTAAAAAAATATTTTTAAATTCTAATTTTATCACTCTTGACATAAATTTTTAATCTTTCACTAAAAATTCTTAAATTTTAACTATTTTAAAATTTATTTCTCAACTTTCAATCACATTATTTAAATTTTTTTAATAGAGGTCAAATCAAAAAAATATTAGATTAAAAAGAGAGAGAATTTTGAGAACTAAAAATATTAGTAAAAAATATAAAAAAATATTTATATTTTAAAAAATAAGAAAAAATTAAAAATTAAAATTTTATTTTTATTTATAATGATGGTTTAAAATGTTTACTTTATTTATTTTTATTTTTATTTTTATTAATATTAGTCTAAATAATAAATTGATTCATAAGTAATTACTTTTTTATTTTTTTAATTGATGCATAAAAGTTAAAATTTTATGTAAAAATTTTAAAATGAATTTTAAAATTTTTAAAAAATGATAATATTAAAACTTAAAAATAATTTTCTAATTTTATTTTTCTTAAAAAA
>CATIWM010563216.1:0-17529 GCA_949671775.1 Mallotus repandus
TTTTTTTTGTTGGGCAGTTCATAACTAAAATCTTTTGTTGAGTCTATTCATGTGAAAATGACGGAGATGGACCTGCAACCTTCCACAGAATTCTAGTTATTGTCCCCATGTGCAAAATAGCATATGCTCAATGGATACTCATCCTGGACCACTGGCTATCGTGAAAG
Source organism: Mallotus repandus (assembly GCA_949671775.1). NCBI lineage: Eukaryota > Viridiplantae > Streptophyta > Magnoliopsida > Malpighiales > Euphorbiaceae > Mallotus > Mallotus repandus. Next base: position 168 of record CATIWM010563216.1, read on the forward strand.
CAATGGTGAACTCCGCATAAAATAAGCAAACAACAAACTTAGCAGTCAAAGGTGCCAAATACATTTACTTGTCTACCATAAAAACATTGGTGCAATTTTTTATCAAAGCATTACAAATTTACGGTTTTATGTTTTCTAAATTGGGTCACAGAAATTATCTAAATTAATTTGTATTAATTAAAATTTAATGAGTTCTAAATATTAAAAATTTAAATAAAAAATTATAGTTTCAGGTAATATTTATGCAATTATGAAATATATTTATACCATATTAAATATAAAATTAATTTATTTTATTTCATAATTGTCTATAATAATGAGAAAACTTACCAAAATGTTATTTTTGTACAATGTTTAACCTCAATTTACTTATTTTTGGGTACATAATCGCCAATTACTTAGAAATGGTATGATTGTTGAGTGCAATGGAAATATCTAGAGATAGTTACAATGAGAGTATAGAAGGTGGTTTCTTGAGAAGTTAGAAGAAAATTTTTGCACGAAACTTAGAACAACAGTTGGAACTACTTTGAACCTAAAAAATTTGATAATGACACAAATCAAATTTGAGGGTGTCCGTGCAGCTTTGATCGTAGAATGGTACCAAAAGTATATTTTGTTTTGTAGTAAGTCTTTGATAAGTTCATGTGCCTTTCAAAACAAAATCCCACCACCCTTACATTTACATGTGCTTCTATACGCTTAGCAATGGCCCATTGCAAGTTGCTTAGATTTTTATGAAGATTTTCTCTGTTCTTGTCATATTTCAATACCCACCTTTATCTTTTTCTTTTACTTTTAGAAAAAAAAGAAGAACAAGTTGGAATTGAAAAAAAAAAAAGTTTTATATATCTCAAAATCGCAGATAAGATTTATATCTTTGATTAGATTTTAGGGTATCGGTCTAAATTATTTGATCTAAATTTTATTAGTTTATGAATTAGTTTTGTTCTATATTGGAAATTTGTAACTCTAATAGATGGGAAGCAGATTAATTAGTAAATAAAGATATTTCATTAGACCCCATCATATATATAATCAAAATGATGAGAAGTATTTTGGTGCATGCAGCAACAAAATGTTGAGATGATACTTTATTATTGCAATCCTTATTGCAAATTTTAATTCTTGCATTTTAGTTCAGTCTAAGGGTTATGTGGACAAATTTTTAGTTCAATGCAACTTTTTTAATTAATAAATTGATTTAAGAATGGGTTAGAAGTGCTAATTAACTGGGAATAATTGGCCAATAGAAGAATAGTCAAGTGGTAATTCATTTCTAATAATATTTTGAGATTTAGAATTCGAATTATGCCGTCATCGATGCAAAAGAAAAGAATTACCTCTTATTATGTAATTTATCGATGTTTAGGTTGTATAATCTCTATTAATATTGAAAAAATGAATGTTTGAATTCAAAGAACCAAATTTTTATTTTAACAATTGAAGAACTTAATTAAGTGATTTTGTTAGTTATTTTTAATAATATTATTATTATTATTTTAAACTGAATATGAAAAATTAAGAATGAACTCTTAATCTATAAATCTTTTAAAAGGAATTATTATGTTATAATTTTTTTAATTATAGAGCATTAAAGATTGTTGATGACACTAGACGTGGACCACAAAGGCATACCACAAACACAAAGGCTTAGAAAGCACATGTTATAGGCTTGTCCTACAACAATTCAGATCTTTAAGGGGACATTGTAATCTCCATGAAATGACTGGATTACTGGCTGTGGGTACCTCTTTGGACAAGAAGTGTCCATTCATATCCATGGTTAGGATAAGAGCACTTTTTCTCTCACACCATTTCCTCATATTCAAAATTTTCAATTGCATGTAATAGATATGAATTTAGAAAATTATTTCTGTACCGGATTGATATAGATTCATTAGAATGATTTACTGTCAATCTAATTCAATAAATTTTTTTTGTTAAAAGTGAATTTGATAATTATTAAATGTGTCAAATATATAAACTCGGACTTTAATGCCCGAGTAAAACAGATCAAATTAGTTATTTAAATTCTTCTAAAAATTTAATAATTTTCAATATTTAGTAATCAAAAAATTTTAGATTAATCGAATTGTATGAATTCTATGTCCATCGCTTATTTCTCCACATAAAAATTGAATTTAAAATCTTAAATATTATTTAAAAAAGTTGAAATTTTTAGCACTTGAATCATAAAATATTGGTCTCCGACATACATTTTTTGCACAGCTTTGGCCACGTTTATATTTAAATGAGTTTCACTAATGCCATGAGTGTATGGCAATGTTGGCATTTGCCCTTTGTGCGTAACCCATTCAAGTTTTTTATATGCACAAAGCCCTCATGCACATTGTAGCATTGCTTCGTAAATCTTATCCTGCTTACACTATGACTTGAGCTGGTGAATTGTAGGAAGGCAATATGTGTGATAGAGATTCTACAATTAAAGAATGCTAGCCACATAAAAAAAAAAATTTGAGATACAACAATTTGGCACAATTGGGAACATCAATGGGACAAAGCCTAGTAAGTTCTGTGTTGAATTGGCATGGATGGATGTTGAACATTGGCAACAAAACACATTGATCAAAAAGTTCGAAAACATCTCATAGTAGGAGCATAAAGCTGCCTGCTTCATTTTCTTTGTGGCATATTCGGTGGGTGTACCAAAACACCAATTATAGCTCTTCTTTTTCCTTGTTCTATACATATCTTTTACATACGCACCACTTTCAATTCTATTATGAATAATTCTAGCAAGAATATTATACATATAAACTTGGGTTTGGGTAAATTTAGATAAGGGCTATTTGTCAATTTTAGTATGATAATACTTTTTTTTTTTAAATTATCGACATTCATAATTTATTGGACTCTAACTAATCTAATTTAATCCGGATAGAACCATAAGAACAACTACCATCTTCAGATATATATTTTGAATTAAATCAAAGATCTACTATTGCTATTATTGATTGTAGTAGATAGGAATATTTTTGTAATATCGTATACCTAAAGAAAATAAGAAAATAATGCATACCTTCATAATTTTATTTATTTAAACCAGTTTTAACATATTGTTTCACATTTGTGATTAGTTTTTCTGAACACCTTAGATTAAGTAGTTAGTGAATTTGTTTGTTTGTTTTTTCTCTTGTTATAAAACTTAAATTTTGAGCTAAAATCATAAGAGTTGTAATATTAGTTTTTATTTAATTTTAAATTTTTTTTTCCAACAACTAATTACAAGAGTGGTTAATCAGGAGATCATAAAATTTAAGAATCAATGGACTGCACAACAGGAGCAGTCTTTCCCTTTTAAATCGATGACAATCAAAATTAAATTTTACACCTCAAAATACATTTGAAGAAAAGTTACAATTTGACTATTCCCCATTGGCATTAAAATTTTCTTTTTAATTCAATGAATACCTAATCAGTAGAAACTTGCTTAATATATATCATGATATACCACTTCTTTTTTTATTCTCCAATCGTTGTTAAAAAAAAAGAAATAGCACCTTTTTTTAATATAAAACATTTAATAATCAATGTGATAAATTTCAACAATATTAATAATTGAGAAAACTAACTAAATTCGAAATTTTCTCCGCTCTTTACACTAAATAGGGTGTAAGTAGGACTGCGTTAAGCCTGATTATAATATTGATTTTTTTTAGTTGTGTGAAGTTATTATTATTATTATTTAAGGAAAGTTTTTTAAAGAAATAATTCAAATATATAACTAAATATTCATTAATGGTAATATTTATTTAAATAATAATTTTTTAACATTTCATATAAAATTAAAAATTATAAAGAATTATATTTTTAATATTTATATGTTTCTCTATATTTTTTTATTTTATATTTTTAAAAAATAACATTTATTTATATTTATTTTTTGTATATTCATGTCCATGGAAATTAGGCTTGAATTTAACAATAAATTGAGGGAAAAAAAAAAAGAAGTGTGAAAGCAGAAGTTTTAAGTAGCTGATAAGATTCTCAAAAGAAAAAAAAAAAGTGGCTGATAAGAAAATGAACATTGATAAAGATACACCATCCATATCCGTGCAACATTGTTGTACTCTATTGTATTATTCCAGAGAATATATATATATAAACAGACCAACCTGTACCAACCCCAGCGATGCTAGATATTTTTTTTTCTTATTTTTCTTGCATTAACGCTTCAAGTAATATGATTTCCTTGCACAAATTTACTTTAATAAATCCTGGCCAAAAAAAAAAAAAAAAAATTTACTTCAATAAATCCACAAATGTGTATATATATATATATATATATATATATATATATTCCTTTGTGATTCTTTTTGTACATCTAGAGCTGTTCCTGCAATGATATAGGCATTTATGTTTAACTTGCAGATCATATCTCATGCATTTTGACTAATACTTCCTCTTTTTCTCCATTTAACAATTTACTACAAATGGCCTCCTATTAACAAATATGAATCTAATAATCGGGTGCCCTATTTAAAAGTATAAAAATTTTAAACTGGGTTTTAAAAAAGAAAAAGAAAAAGACTATAATTTCACCAATAAGAGTGTTTCTTACAAGTCAACAAAACAATTTATAAAGATCAAAAGCAAACAAAGGAGAGCAAAACAAAACCTCAATGATATTGGATGTTGCATGTTGGTGTACTACAAGATAATCTTGAAAACATATATTAAACATGATTCAATCAGTTTGTTCTTTTTTTTTTTTAAGAGTTTTTTGTGTGGTACACATTAATAGTAATAGCACACACACTATTTAATTAAAATTTTTTTAAAACAAGTTTGATTATAACCAAGTATTTTTGAAGAGAAAGAAGGTGGGGAATTTAAAATTTTGGGTATCATGTCTATTATCACTAGATTAATACGATTAAAAAAAAGTTGATATTAACGTCTATTGTATTGCATATCGCATAAAAAGGTGGATTTGAGCCAAGGCTGCCAACAAGACGGTAAGGAAATCTCGAATGATGAATCTGGCTTGGTCCCCTCATGGTCAGTCATTGGCTAAGGAAGGCTCCACCTCCAACACCATCGATCCATCCAGTACATTTTAGAAGCTAGACTTCCTTTGTCATGTTAAGTTGGTCATAATTATTTACTTCTACCTCTTGCCATCATGTTAGTAGCAGCAAAATTAGTGACTATCTTCTGGCGCTGGATGTTCTCATATCTATGCTTGTAAGCTTGTTAGCTTTCTTTTTTAATGAAGTTCAGTTGTTCGAAAAAAAAAAGGTGGATTTGATTTTTAGAGGATTATAGAATGAGATAATACCATGTATCATAACAAGGGGCCAATGCTAAAATCAGGGATAATTTTAAGTATTTTTGTTATTATAAGTTCCTCCTAAACCTCAACGAGGAAGTAGTTAATGGTCAAATCTTGTTTGTAGAATTATTTCTATCTAATTTAAATGAATTGTTTTCTACCGTGCAATTTAAAAAAGAAATCCTGCCAAACTGTAGGCATACAAACTCTCCATAGGACCAGTTGTTTCATAGGAATTAATTCCATGTAAGGAAAAGCCAGCTGTGCCTCAAGCCAAGCAAATTGCTGTGCTATAATCGCCAAAAACAATGGCCATGCTTCATCGCTTTATCTTGAAAACTAAGAGAGGGAGATGCTATGTGTTCATATGCAAGCCTAACTAGCAGGAATCTTTTGGCAGATGAAAAAGTCTAAATAGGTATGGTGCTCTATGGCAAATATAGGCAGCACCAATTTTATTGACAAATGTGCTGGTGGAAATTTGGATGTCTGGCTGGCCTCATGCCAAAATTGAAAACAGAACACATGTAATCTGTAGCTTGTACAGTGCCAGAAAAGAATCTGTTTTCAAAATCAATGACATGTGGTAATCCAATTTGTTTTTTTTTCTTTCTTCTTGTTTTTTTAAAGCAAAGCAAGCTCAAAAATATCAGGCCTAATTGGAGAAATTAGAAAAATATTTCAACGTTAACATAGTTAGACCAGCATGATTAGTAGAAGGTTCAGAGTTGACGACATCAGTAGGAACTCATAAGCTACAGACTGCACAAAAAGCTTCAAATTTTCAACTTCCTCTGCTCTACTCACTCTTCATGAAGCATCCAAACTTTGAATGAAAAAAGCCTTTTTAGAAACACATGGGCAGCAAAGCAAATACGTCAGCCTGTGATTATTAGGTCAATTTAACAAGAATTCCTAAAATATTCTCTTGGTTAGAATGGTAATAGCCACACAATTCATGCATTTACCCTACTTTGTATGGATACAATTCCCCTTGTATGAAAACCAATAAACAAAAAAAACCAATCCCCACTTTACCTAGCAGAAGAATATATATAAAATACAGCAGCGCAATGCAAAACAAACTCAAAAACCATTCATAAGAAAAAAGAGACTACCAAGAGTTCAAATTTATTCGCTGAAATATCAAAGCTTTCTGGTTTTCTGGCTCAAACCAGAATTGCGATTGAAAATAACCAAACATAAGCCAAGGTGACCACATCCAGCTTGGCAATTAAATGAAACTGGAAAACTAAAGTAACATGGAACAAATTCCGTCACTTGGAACTAAATTGACAATAACGCTGTGACATGTTCTTCTTGCATTCAATTCAATGAGAAGATATCTTTAGATTGAGGGACTTGTTGATCCAAGACTTCCAACTTCCACTTCCCTTTTGAGTAATTGCAGCATTTGGTCTCGCTCCATCATCCACCTTCACTGTCTGAGGCTTCTTGCACAGCATAAAATTGCGAGAACCAAGCGAACCAATTGTTTCCCATGGGCTCAGAGCTGCAATAACATCCAACAGCTAAGTTAATAATCAAAAAAGTTTCAGCTACTAAAATTTTAAATCTAACTGAGATGGATTTTCTATCCTTCAATCACACAAACTATATCAATGATTATGCATTCGACTTATCTAAAAAAGCAAAATTAGCAGATGAACAAACAAAAAAAGCTAAATTAATTAATTAATGCGCATAAACAACAAAAAGGTTCAAAAGTTCCTTACCTCCTGAGCCAGCATTGGTGCAATAAAGGAAGAAATCATTGAGATCAGAGCCAAGAACAGGTAGGCGACCCTCACGAGCATAAGATTTCAAAGCAGTATCAATAACAGCAGCAACAAGCTCATCCTCATTCACTACAAATCGGATCGGACCAGCACTTCCCAACACAGTAACGCTTATCAAGAGCCTATTGCCCTTGGCAGCAGATTGATTCTTCTTTGGCTTGTAAAGCAACATTTTTTTGTTCTGTTTCTTCAACAATCAACAAATCTGAGCAAAACCCTTTTGCTAATAAAAGAAAAAGATCTGAACTTGATGGATCAAATCAAATAATTGTTAAAAACAAAGAATTGAATCCTTTTTTTTTTCTTTTTTTGGAAAAAATCAACTTCGTTGAAAAATTGAAAAAATTGAAAATTGAAGATCGTTTAATGAATCTGGACGAGTTGTTCAGGGGTCGACGCCAAGGCAGCGGTAGTACCAGCCTTCCTTGCAAGAACCAAAAGCAAAAGCAGATGCAGCAGAGATAAAGCCACAGCCCGCCCTTGATTGACAAAGGGAGAGCATGTAATTACTACAAATACTTAAGATTTCCACCATTCACAATGACAACGATTAAAAACTTGGTTCTTTTGATGATCTATTTCTATTGTACGAAATAAACAACAAGGGTGTGTTTATTTTTAATACCCAGAAATGCAAAACCAGAGAAAACACAGAAGAAGAAGGAAGAAGAAAAGGTTGCGAAGTTGAAAAAGCAAGCAGCTGATTTGCGTCTATAAAATAAAAGCAACGAGCTTTTTGGGTTATTTATAACAAAGGTGGGGGCAGATTAGGGCTAGGGTTGTTGAAATTGGGATTCAAGAAAATAATATTTGCTGCTGCTGTTGGGGCGAATTAGGTTTTGAAGGGTTCTTGATTATATATAAAGAGCCAGCAAAGAAGAGCTCCTGATTGGTAGCGGTATTGTGCGCCGTCGTTAGCTCTTTGCTTCTGTTACTGGCGGTTTCCTAGCGCATTGAGAACACGTTTCTTTGTACGCAAGTAGCAAGTTCCTTTCTGTAAATTTGCAACCATTTTAATTGCTTTTTTTATTTTTTATTTTCTATTTTTGCCCCCACACGTTTTGATTTTAGTTTATTTTATTAATACTTTAAAGAAATTCTCATTATATTTTTTATAATATATTAATTAAATTCTCATTATATTTTTTTATAATATATTAATGAAATTCTCATTTTGGATTTTAACTTAACTTCATTTGGCTCAGCTTAGGTATAACGGAGATATTTTTTTAAAATCGGAACCTATCAATGATTTTTTTAAAAAAAGGAAAAATAAAAACGCATCTAAGCTAGGGATGCAAATATTATTTTACATTTAATGCTAAAAAAAATTATTATTTTACATTTTACAAAATCAGTTGCAAAATAAAAATGTCTTACTTTTGAGCAAAGTAAAAATCTTTTACTTTTGGAAAGCGGATTTCATTATTAATGATATAAATAATTTATCTCTAGTGGTAAAATATATCGATATTCAGTTTAAAAAACAGAAGAATTAAATCTCTATTCCTCTATTTTTTTTTTTTTATTGTGGAGTTAAAATTTAATCACTTAATTTATAAAAAAAAATTGTACATAATTTTATTTTTAATGGAATTGATGATTCTATATGCAATGGCATGATTTTGAACACAATGAAAAGCAACCCAACTAAAATTGAAAAATCATTCATTTCTTTATTATTATTATTATTATCATCGTCATAATATAATAAGAAAGGGGAGGGATTCGAACTGAAATATCCCTCAAAAACGTCAAGAAGTATTTTTATTTTTATTACAGTATCTCTTTAAATAACTCAAAAGATTTGGCGACTAATCATTTATAACTTTATTTAAATATAAAATGTTAAATATGCATTATTTAATATTAAAATAAATTAATGTAATTAATAAAATAATTCAAAAATAAAGTATTTTACATGATTAATAACCATAAATATTAGTAAAATTAAATATATATACATGCATGTATAAAAATTTGAAAAACATTAATATATGTATTAAGTTTAAATTCATGTGTTTACAATTTAATAAATAATATAATACTAATAATTTTTTTAATACATGTGTTAATATGTTTTTAATTTTAATAATTTTTTATTTATTAATTATGCAAATATTATTTTATTTTAAAAGTATTCAATATTTAAAAATTTAGTAATTAAATTAATATATTTTAGTGTTAAATGTATGATGTATACTTTAAAATGTTTTATAAATTATAAAAATAATTGATAATTTAAATATTATGGTTAACTACTAAATATTACATTATTAATAACAAAATGTAATGCACTTAGAAAAATTAAGATATTTCAAAACTAAAAATATGAAACAAAATTGCTATAAATTGAAATTTTTTTATCTTAATGTGCAAATATTTAATTAATGTTAATGTAAATCCTATATCAATAGTGCCGTCAAGAATGATACGGCAACACCTTAACACTAAATTTTGATTAAAACAATTTTTGGACTATAATTGTAATTGATTTTTTTTGAAAGAGTAACTGATTTATTAAATTTAAATATTTTTAAAAATAATTTAAAAATTAATTAAAACTGCAACAAGTGAAAAAATTTAAATTTTTTAGACCATTAGATTTATTAACAATTCTAACAAAATGTAGACAAAAGATATTTGGACTACATAAATTTCAAAACATTCTATATTTGATCAAGATACGGGGTAATGTTCTAAAAATAATTTTTTTTTTTTAACCTTTCGAAGGCTTTAGCCAACTCCAATCCAATTATTATTAAGGGCAGCTAAAATATTTTGATAAAATTAAACATAAATTTATGGAATTGAAGTTTTTTTTAATTTAATATTTTTAGCAGTTGTTACATGAGTACTAAATAATTTAAAATTTAAGTGAATAAAACTCTTTTAATATATTTTTTTATATATAAAATTAATTTTTTTTTTACCAGTTAAAATTAAATATCTTAGTTGAAGGTATTTTTTTTTTTAAACTAACAAAGTCTGCTACGTACATGCCTACATACATCTAGAAAGATATGGGATGTGAAGGGGAGCTTCCGGTTGTTTCGAATTAATTCCTCCCTGCGAATTAACAAGCATGGAATAAAAAAAAGTGGGAGATTAAAAAATTATATATATATATATATATATATATATATATATATATATATAATTATTCCGTTGACAGAACCATCAATGGCTTAGCGTAAAATTAGAATCAATCATATAGTTGCTTTGCATAATGACAATTAACTTTCTTCTAATGTACATAAAGATGGATTCCCATGTCCAATGGTCAGAAATCAAATTCAAAAGAATAATAACTTTTGAATAATAGAGAACATTATTATTGTTATCGAAATCTTCTATGTACGTGTCAATGAATCCTTATAGTCCAAAGACAACGTTATATATATATAGATATATAGCAATTAATATATAATTCTGCACACCATATTCGATCAAAATAACAACTTTACAGTACGTTCCCGAATTGAGTTACATGGTATAGAGTGTGTACCATATTTCATCTGGATCAATGGAACCAACTTTACGTGCTTGCTAACCAAAATATTTGTACCATATTTATCAACAAACATCTTTTAATTTATCAACTTTATCAATCAATGAACAAAAAATATTTTTGTTTAAATAATATTTTAAATTCAAATCGTAGTATATGTTATATGTTAAATTGATTATTAAGAACTTTTATTATTTTTATAGTCATTCTATAATCAAACTGGATTAATTAAACTTTAGTGAATTTTTTATTATGGTAGTGGGTATGTATATGGTTTTGAGGTGTGATAAAATTACTTTTTTTTAAGTGTTTATTGCCCCCACTATATGTTTGATCCGGGTTATTGATGGCAAAACACTTTCAGGATACAACAAAGCCTAAAAAACTTAGATAGCAACACTCTTAAAATTTTCCCAAAGAACCTTTTAAGAATGTAAAATAAAATGCAAGAGAAAGAAGAACAAAGAAGTTAGTTATATTTTAATGTGCAAGAGATGTGTATTTTTTTATAGCTTTCTGTATTTTTTAATTCAAGATATAATCCTCCAATGAAAAGTCATAACCATTCATTGAATGGTTGCAACTCTAAACAAATTTTTCATATCTTGTTCTAGAACAAACTCGAATACATGGCCGTGTATCGGGCCATTTCTATTAACGTACCCTGTAACACACCCATATTCGCCCATGTTCCTGCCCATGTATATTTCTGGAAGATTGAAACTCATCAAACATGGCTTAGAAGCGTATTTTAGACTGTGTAACTTTCTGGATAAAATGCTTATATACACGATATGGAACATGCTTGTGTTTCAGACCATGTAACTTTCTAGATAAAATACTTGTTTGATACATGGTTTGGAACATGCCCATATTTCCAACTATGTCAGCCATTGCCTATATCAAATACACCCAACATGACTATATACTTGCCTGTGTTGTTCTCTAACATGCCTTTCCACTTCTTTTCCATGAAAAACAAAGTGACATATATATTTCTCTTGTATTTATACACTTTATACTTCAAACTACATTAAATTATTTTAACAATCCTCCACTTAGTTTGAGGTGTAAAGTATTAAATTAAGTTGCACGCATAGTAATAGTATCTTTCGATTTAAACTATTACTTAGTGTAAATATTTCAAGTCCCTAATGAAATCAATGGTGGCATAGTTCTTAAACCAAAACAAATGTTAATGGTGAGTAAGCCTTAAACCATGATTTCTTAATATTAGAAACGGAAGCATCACACACATGAAACTTTAATTTCTCTCATAGGTTCACAAAATCTTAGCACTAATATGGCCTTGTGCTACAATCTTGAATTTATAAACATTTACAAAGTTTCACTACTTTGTTGAAGCGACACCACTTCCTATGTTCATATAGGTAAAGTTCTCTTGATTTTATTCCCAGATCTGTAAATATTTAAACCTTTGAACTTCATTAAGAGTAAAACCACTCATCCTCCTAATAGTTTAGTACTAAATTATTAACATTAGTACTACCTAACACCACTTATCAATTAACTTGTTATTGCCCATTAAACTTCTTTTTTAGTGGTAGTGCTAATAAGAAGTTGGGTTCCTATCAATTCATAAGCTTAGTTAAAAGGTCTTAATCCCATTCTGGTAGAAGTACTTTTAACCATATCTCTCAAGAGCCCTTTTGTAAATGGATCTGCCAAGTTCTTACAAGACCTTACATACACTATGGTAATAATACCATCACAAATCAATTGCCTTATAAACTCATGTCTTAAGCTTATATGTCTAAACTTTCCATTGTATATTTTACTAAAAGCTTTAGACATAGTTGCTTGGCACAATATAAGAAAATGGCTTGCATCGGTTGTGGCCACAACTTTATATCTAACAACAAATTTCTCAGCCAATCCGCCTCCTTACTTGCAGCTTCTAAAGCTATAAATTCGGATTCCATTGTTGAATGAGTAATGCATGTCTATTTCTTTAATGCCTAAGAAACAACGCCACCACCAAGTGTAAAAATCCATGCAGAGGTAGATTTATTATCACTTGCACTAGTTATCCAACTACCATCCATATAACCCTCCAATACGACTGAAAAACTATTATAAAACAATCCAAAATTTATAGTTTTCTTTAAATATCCAAGTACCCTCGCTATTGCTTTCCAATGATCAACACTAGGGTTACTAGTGAATCTTGATAATTTACAAACCGCAAAAGCAATATCAAGCCTTGTACATGCATTGCATACATTAAGCTACCTATAGCACTAGCATATTCAACTTGTGCTATTGTTCTACCACTATTTTCAATAAGCTTAGATGATACATCAAGTGACTAAACTTATTCAAAACTTTGTCAATATAATGAGATTGACGAAGAGCAAAACTCCCACTATGCTTTCTAACTTTGATACCCAAGATTGTATCTACCTCATTCAAATCTTTCATTTTAAAACTTGAGGATAAATACTTCTTTGTATCATTAACACCATCTAAGTTTGTTCCAATAATGAGCATGTCATCAACATAAAGACAAATAATAACTCCAAAATTTTCAGTGAATTTAGAATATATGCATTTGTCAACATTATTATATTCAAAATCATACTCTAAAATCATAACATCAAACTTTTCATGCCATTGCTTTGGAGCTTGTTTTAAACCATAAAGTGATCCAATTAATTTACACACTTTATGTTCATTTCCAGGTAGAACAAATCCTTCCAGTTACTCCATGTATACTTCCTCATATAAATCACCATTTAAGATGGCTGTTTTAACATCCATTTGATGTACATATAAATCATATATCGATGCTAGAGCCAAAAGCACTCTTATGGATGTTACTTTAGCCACAAGAGCATACGTATCAAAATAGTTTATACCCTCCTTTTGCTTAAACCTTTTGCTACTAATCTAGCTTTATAGGTTTGCAATGATCCATTGGTATTATGTTTCCTTCGAAACACCCATTTACAACCAATTAGTTTAGAACCAGGAGGAAAATCAATAATGATCCATGTATTATTACTCAATAATGAGTCCATTTCATCATTGATTGCTTCTTTCCAAAAGGCCGAATCTCTAGAAGACATTGCTTCTTGGAATGTCTTTGGATCATTCTCCATAATAAATAAAATTGGAATTTTATTAAGAACTATAGACCCATCTCCTTAAACTAGGAAAAGAATGAATTGAGAAGATATAAATACTAGAGGAGCATATTTCTCTTCTCTAGTTCTTTGACTTCTCCTAATTTCAATAGAAGGATCATAATCATTCTCTTTATTATTAGAATCACCATTTGAGTTTTCATTCAAATGCATATCAAAATCTTGAATATTAGTAGGTTCATTATCCAAATTGGAATCATTAAAGACTTTATGAAAATCATTTTGAAATTTATTTTCAATAAAGTCTACATCCCTTAATTCAACAATTACATTTGAACTCAAGTCCAATATTTTATATGCCTTAGAATTCTTTACATATCCAACAAAAACACCTTTTAATGATCTTGGTCCTAATTTAACTCTTTTAGGATCTGGAACTCTATAAAAGGCCAAGCATCCCCAAACTCTAACATAACTCAAGTTTGGTTTTTTGTTTTTTCATAACTCATATGGCAAAACTTTATATTTCCTTGAGGGTATTCTATTATGCAAATGACAAGTGGTAAGTAAAGCTTCTCCCCATAGGTTTATTGGTAACTTTGCATTCATTAAAATGACATTAACCATGTCCACCAACGTCCTATTTTTTCTTTCAGTAATCCCATTTTGTTGTGGGGTATATGGAGCACTTGTTTGATGTACAATTCCATTATCTTCACAAAAGGAAGAAAATTCAAAGGGAAAATATTCACCACCTCCATCACTCCTAAGGATATTTATTTTCATATCCTTTTGATTCTTAACTTCAGATTTATAAATCTTGAACATACCAAAATCTTGATCCTTAGTTTTCATCAAGTACACATATGTGAATTTTGAAAAATCATCAATGATTGTTAAGACATATCTATTACCACCTCTAGTTAACCTACCATTTAATTCACATATATCAAAATGTATCATATTTAATAAATTAGATGCTCTTTTAATTTTAGGAAATGGTTTCCTAGTCATTTTTTCTTGAATGCAAACTTCACATGTAGGCTTATTATCATGAACAAGAAATCAAACCATGTTTTGCCATAAGTTTTAATGATCTAAAACTTATATGAGCCAAACGATCACGCCATAGTGATAAAGATAACTCAACAATATAAACATAAATATGTGTATTATTATTATTATTATTATTGTAACTAACATCAACAACACTTAACTTAAACATGCCATCACATGAATAACCCTTCCCAACAAACATCTCATTCTTGGTTAAAATTAAATTGTCAGACTCTAACACAGCCTTAACCCCTTTCTTACAAAGTAAACTAGTACAAACCAAATTCTTTTTAATTTCTGGAACATGCAACACATTAACAAGTTGGATTTTCTTTCCAGAACTAAAAACTAATTCAATGCTTCCTGTTAACCTTAGCAATAATAAATCTTAATTTTGATCTTAACAAACTTGATTTTGAGCATTTAATATGTTTGTTTAAGTGTGTATAAGCTAGGATTATAATGGAAATCAAAATGAAGTTAAGTGTGCCTTTGGGCTAAATCGACCTTTAAGATTCCAAAAAGATTTTAGAAGTCTTAGACTTTTATAATGAGAAAGTTGTATTCTTAACATTTGAAGTAGACATCACAAGCTTTTCGAATTAATCTTACTTGTCAAAATACGAATTCATTTGGGTCTGGAAATATTTAGTTAAAATCAACATATGCAGTTTTTATTTTGATTTGATAAGCTCTTAGTATTTCAACAATATCTTGAGCTAAAGATGCCCAATTGAGATGATTAAAAGTGATATGGAAAGATAAAACAAATACCTGTAACTTTTATGAAGAAAGATAAGGCTGATTTTATTTTCTTCAATGGATAAAAGTCATGATCCTGACCGGGACCATACAAGCCCCGACCGGGACCAAAATTGCACCAAATTAAAGAAATCTTCCAGAACATATTCCGGGCCAATGTCCTAACCGGGACAAGTGTGATCCCGACCGAGATCAAGGCAGTCATGACCAGGATCAATGCTGACTTTAAATAGAATGGCTATAACAGATATATTTTTGAATATCCCAACCGGGATCAGTGTGATCACGACCGGGACCAGAGTTTTTACAGCCTAAACGTCCAAATTTCATTCAAATAAAGTTTGAATTTGTTGGAAATAAAATTATTGTTTCCAACAGCTATAATTGAATTGCTCAACTATAAATACAACCTCTGAAGATCATTTAGAGGTCAAGAAACTTATTTTTCATGATACATTCTCAAGCAGTCAATTAAGCTCCAAATTCTCTTTAATTCATTCTTGCATTTGATAAACTCTTGTGAAAGTTGGTGAGGGTTAGAATATAAAATCTTGTTCTTCTATTTTCTGGGTTTAGAAAAAGGGAAGTAAGGTTCTATTATAAAGGAATTGGTTTAAGTGTTTAGCCATTAAAACACTTGGGAATTTGGTTTTAGTGTAAGCCTTCAAAATACTTGTAAATTGGTTTTTGAGTAAGCCTTGAAAACTGAAGCTATAAGGTTTGATTTGAGCCTAAAACTCAAGTTGTAAAACTCAATCTAGGGAAATAGATTATGGTGATTCAAAATCCTAACTTGGGGATAAGTTAGGTGGAGATGTAGGATTGTTGAGAATCCGAACTCCTTAAATACTTGTGTTCATCATTCTTCTTTCTCAACATTCTTTCATTTTTGCTTATTTATTTTTAAGTATTGATTTTTGTTCGATAGCCTTATTCACCCCCCCCCCCCTCTAGGGAATTTTCATTTGGTATCAGACCTTGAATTCTAGGAACTTAATTGCTAAAAATCAAGATCATGGGGAGTGAAACTCAAAATGTTTCTTCACTTAGACCATTTTTGATGGAAGTGATTACCCACATTGGAAATTCAAAATGGAACTCTATTTTGATAGTAATTCTATTAAATTGTGGGATGTCATTCTAGATGGTTGGGAACCTCCAAGAGGCAAAATCAATGATGAAAAAGTGATTCTCAAAAGAAGTCAATGGAACCAAACTCAAAAAGATGAGAATCATAAAAATAAGAGAGCTATGATCACACTACTCTCTTCCATGTCTAGAGAAGAAGGTGGAAAAGTTCAATATTGCCAATCCGCAAAAGAGATATGGGAAACTCTTGAAAATCTCTATGAAGGTAAGAAGACTAAAGATGTTACTTGCTATGAATGTAAGAAACCAGGTCATATTAGAAGTGAGTGCCTCAAACTCAAGTTCAAGAACAAGGGAGCAAAAGAGAGAAAGAAGGCCTTCAAAGCTACTTGGGATGACTCCTCCGAATCCGAAAGGGAAGAAGAACAACAAGAAGTGGCCAATCTTTGCTTCATGGCTCTTGAAGATGAAAAAGAGGTACCATCTATTTCTAACTCATCTTGTGATAATTGTGAATATTATAATGATAATAATGATGATGATGATGATTATGATGGGAGCACTATTTTGAGCAAAATCATGCATAAATATACTAGCTTACTTGTTAGGAAAAAGTTTTACAAGTATAAGTTTACTAACTTATCTGAGGAATTTGAAAACTTGAAAAATGATTTTCTAAACTTGTTAAAACAAATGAAAAATTTGCAAGTGATTTGGAATGCTCAAATTCTTTGAAAGA
>CATIWM010563254.1:0-11686 GCA_949671775.1 Mallotus repandus
GCCACCGTTTGAAGGAAAACGAATACCTTCTGGGCCTCCCCCCCCCCCTTCAAGCCGCGGAGGCGTCCCGCCTCCTCCTCCACCTCGAGAAAATGTCGCTCCAGTGGGATTGCCACCACCTCCGCCTCCTCGCGCCTCTCCTGGATTTGCAGATTCTGGTCCTCCACCACCTCCACCTCTACCGCCATCTTCAAGCCGACCGGTACCTCCTGCTCCAGCACCGCCGCGTTTACCGCCTCAGAGTACAAGTTCCGGCCCACCGCCTCCGCCCCCTTTACCACCTCCAAATGCAAGTTCAGGGCCTCCGGCTCCCCCTCCAATGCCACCCCGAGGAGCGGGAGTTCCAGCTGCGGCGCCAGCAGCTCCTGGTCGAGATGGCTTGCTGGCGGACATCCGAGGCGGTGCAAGACTCAAGAAAGTGTCGGATAATGAAAAACGAGATCGCAGTGCTGCGATGGTGCCTGGTTCCGAGGCTGCAGCGCCACCAGCATCTGCCAGCACAGGAGGAGCAGCGAGTGGGGGAGATGCGCAAGGAGGATTGGCCGGAGCGCTTGCGAGTGCTCTTGCGGCGAGAAAGAGTAAGGTCAGCCATTCTGGTAAGTTGAGCCCTCTGTGTACGTGAAAGAAAAACAGATGGATGCTAATGATTTGACAGACGACGAGAAGGATGATGATGACTGGTGAACGCTCTGTAGTTGAGAACAGATATAGCATCGCCAAGATTTGTCTTCTCACGCATCATTCATTTGTTTATGACCCCTATTCTGCACGCTTCGCTGCCTTTCCCAAACCAGGATGATGCACACAACATCCACCTTCGAAAACTGGCATTCTCCATCTTCATCCGATCCATATCTAGTAAAGCAGCTGGAACCTCCTCCGTCCCCGCTCATCCACCCCTTTCTCCTCAACCTTCATCTTATCATTTCCCGCAACAACTTTCCTTCCATCTCCCACCGGCAAGATGATTGTCAATCCATGTTTAAACCACGGCGGTTCAAAAGCCTGTATCTCACTTTCGAACTTCACTACTACCACCTGTTCATTCTCGTTCGCCGAGGACGACAAGTATGCAGAAGACGAAGAAGAAACGCAATATGAAATCTCAAACCTCGCGACCCGAACGGGAGGTGGCGAGATCCCATCATCCTCATACCAACTCTCCACACCCCAAACCTCCTCAGACGCAGCAACTTCTTGTTGATGTTGATGTTGATATTGTTGGTGTTGTGGCGGCGCAGGGAAAATCTCCAACCCTCTCCAATCATCTTCAGGAAGGTTGGCTTCATTGATACCATCACCTGGCGCGACGGTCTGTTCGTTTTTTCCAACGGGGATGGCGCCGCCGATTTTGGCGAGGAGCGGGATGCTTTGTTGCCATTCGCTGGTGATTGTGACCCACCGACCGCCGGTGGGGAAGAACTGGTAGGGTGGGTTGAGGTTGAGGTAGCCGTGATCTTTCGTCTCTGTTTTATCTGATGGAGAGGAGGATGGGTTTCGGGGAAGATAGATGTTCGCTTCACGGATGCCGGGTTCGTATACACCGCCCACAAGCAGGGACGATCCGAGCCAGTATTGTTGCTCACCGTCTGTTAAAGTCTTGTTTTTCCAGACTTCTTCGTCGTTTTCGTACCCCCATCCGACCCAACGTTGTGGCGGCACGGCGGTCAGGTGTGATTTGAGCATCAAACCATAGATGTACGGGATCAATTCGTATCGTCTCCGCAACGCATCGCGGATCTGCGGCAGGATTTCGGGGTACATCCACGGCTCAATCACATCGCCGACGCTATTATCATTGCCCGTTTTGAAGCAATTGATGGCGAACCGCGGGCTGTGGATACCTAACTGCACCCATCGAAGTAAGAGTTCCGGGGAGGGTTGGGGTCCTTCAAACCCACCGATGTCGTGGCCGTAGGATTGGAGGAGGCACATGCCGGCGTTGAGCGAGAGCGCGTTGGCGCCACGCATGCCTTCCCACGAAGTGATGTTGTCTCCGGACCAGGAGGAGCAGGCGTATCGCATGGTTCCAGGCGTGGCGGAGCGGGTGAGGACGAAAGGACGTTCGTTGGGGTATGCGGCGAGCAGAGCGTCGTGAGAAGCGCGGCCGTGGAGCTCGGTATGTAATGCTCTACCCCAAAGGCCTAAGTCCTTGCGGACCTTGTTTTGGACTGTGACGCTGCTTTGGACGCTTTTGGTGGCTTCTGCGATGGCCGTTGAGTCGAGGGCGAGCTCCCAGTCATCGTAGGCAATCACGTATTCGTTATTGTCGTTCCACATGCAGTCCATGCCTGTCTCGCGGAGTTCTTTCACGCCATCGTACCAGAAATCATAGCCTGCTTGGGAGGAGAAGTCGATGTGACCGCCTTCGCCGCTTTCGCCGCCACCTGCACTCCAGAGACGGGCGATACCAGTTGCTTTTGTCGTTGGATCGATGAACAGAGCTCGAGCTTTGACGAGCTCATCATATTTGGGATGATTGGCGAGGATGTATGGTTTGATGTTGGCTATAAGACGAATGCCACGCTTGTGAAAAGCATCGCAAAAGGCTTTTGGGTCTGGGAAACGGTGTCGGTTCCAAGTAAAGACGTTTCGGGTTTTAGGAGGTGTCTCTGCAACGGTATACCCGCTACTCATTTGGAAGCCGGAGCATGGAATGTCGTACTTCTTGATCTTGTCTGCGAATTCTATCAAGGCATCGCTTGCTCTGGGCTCGTCCAGCATGGAGTATTTCTTGCCACCTGCAAGATAACCCATTGCCCATCGTGGGACAAGGAGTGGATAGCCTACCAGATCCGCATAAATGGTTACAACTTCTTGTAGTGTACGGCCGATGAGAAGATATTGCTCCAAGCCTCCATGGTCCTGGCGGTACACCTTGAAGAATCCCCACATACCATCCATCTCACTACCGATCGAGTAGTAACCACGAGCATGGCTAGTACTAAAAGTTGCAACTACTCCTTGTGGTGTTGCACGTATAAGAAGCGGGATATGCTTGTACATTGGATCTGTCCGATGAACATCATAGCCGAAGCAATCAGTGGCCGAGAGCGTAAAATGCCGATTCGAGAGGTCCAATGGAGCAGCTTTTTCACCCAGTCCGGTATGCAATGAGCCTCGAAAGTAACGAGTGTAGTGGGCTACTCCTGGACCGTCGAAGGCATAGGAGCGGAAAGGAAGATCGGTATGAAGTGGAGCTTCATCTTTGTATCCGAGAGTGACGATGGGAGTACTTTCAGACCAGTCGACCTTGGCTCGAACTGTATCATTCTCAAAAGTCCTGCTCGTGGTACCGTCTCCCTGCGCTGTGAAGGATGACACATTGGGCTGTGGTCGTTTGGCACTTGGAAAGGGCGGTAATGGGTGAGATCCTGAGAAGAACGTTGTCCTGAAAAGACCAGGTTTGATTCCTTCAAAGGTAAATGTCGCGGGCTGCTTCGATTCTGTGCTCGAGAGTTGGATCGATATGTTGTTGGATGTTGTCGATTCATCCAGTTTGTACCGTTTCGGGACGTATTCGTGTTGAGGCATTCTGAAAGTCGGGAAAAGACTGTTTCGTTAGTTCAGGAACAGGACAGTACAACGAGAAGAGCACAATCCAAGGGAGAATTGACTTGTGAAGCCCAGCTTCGAACCTGCAATGGCAAGAATGGCTTGGACGATATATCAATTTTTGCAGCATTTGAAGCTCCAGAGTCGGCTCGTCAGCCAATGCTTCTCCGATGTCGACGCACGCTTCTTCTTCGGCTTTCGGGCAAGGTAATCCGACGCTTCAGACCAAAGAAGCAATCGAAACCGTTCATCTCCACGTGCGAGGGTCTTCATCAGTCATGCGCACGAGATGATCCACCCTTCCCCGTGATACCTTGTGGAGGAGGAAAGGCGGAGAGGATGGAGTAGGCCCAACGATCGGCACCGGATTGCCGCTTAAAGACATATCCCAAGGGCGGCACACCACAGACCGACATGTAACCGTATAATTGTTCAGTAACGGCAACAAAAGCCGTTCGTCGTCGTTGTTTCACGCCATGCAACTGCAACTTGCATCTCCCATCTACATTGCACACTTTGGCCCAGCACTTTGAAGCGGTATGGCGAACGACGACGAGAGACACATCGGGGTGGAGACCTCTCCAGATGTGAAAGAAACACATATGAACTCCGAGACCATCGAAACAGTGGACGACTCGCGACAGTATGCAACGCCAGGTCGTGATAAGGCGGCACAGTTGTTGAAAGAGGCCGGCCACACAGTCATCGTCACGCCCGAGGACAACAAACGCATTCTTCGCAAGATCGATTTGGCCATTCTTCCCATCATCCTCTTCGTGTACTGTCTGCAGTCTCTGGACAAGCAAGCGCTTTCTTACGCCTCAGTTTTTGATCTGATCGAACACACTAGACTGGTTGGCGATCAATACTCATGGCTGGGTTCTATCGTCTACGTTGCGCAGCTGGTTTGGCAGCCCGTCGTTGCTTACTTTCTGGTCAAATTTCCGATCGGCAAGTTTTGTGCGATCATGGTCTTTTGCTGGGGAGCTACACTCTGCGGCATGGCTGCTGCACGTAACTTTGGTGGTCTCATGGCGACGAGATTCATATTGGGATCGTTCGAGGCTTCGGTTGCGCCGACGTTTATTGCCATTGTCCAGATGTGGTATCGTCGTTCTGAGCAGACGAATCGCAATGCTGCATGGTACTCCATGCTAGGCATTGTCAATATCGTGAGTCCTCCTGTCTACCCTTTCAAGCAAATCTGGCAGACTGATATCCGTCCAGTTCGGCAGTTTGCTCAGCTATGGTTTGGGCCATATTCATTCGCATGTCCTGGATTCCTACCAGATCATCTTCCTCTTCTGCGGTCTCCTGACCGTTGTCTTCTCGATAACCGTGTTCTTTTTCCTTCCAGACTCGCCAATGAAGGCTCGCTTCCTGCAAGGAGATGATAAGCTGTTGGCAATTGAACGTGTGCGAATGAACCAGATGGGTATCAGCTCTGGAGTTTGGCGATGGGATCATGTCACAGAGTGTCTGTTGGATGTCAAAACCTGGTTGTGGTTCTCCATGATCACAGCGGTATCTATTCCCTCAGGAGGCATTTCTACTTTCGGACCTTTGATTGTTAAGGCATTCGGGTTCGGCAGCTTCGTAAGTGGAACTCTGAAGAAGCTTGGTTAGCAGTAATTCTGACGAAGAACGACAAGACGACGATTCTTTTCAACATGCCATTCGGTGCTGTTCAGCTGATTGCAACACTTGGGTCGGCCGTAGCAGCAACACGATGGAAGATGAAGAGTCCTCTCCTGGCCCTGCTCTGCATACCTCCCATCATTGGACTCTCGATTCTTCTGAGTGTTGAGTACGATGCTAAGAATCGTGGCGTGCTCCTGTTCGCTTACTACATCACTTCGGTCTATCCAGCCATTACGCCGCTCATCTATTCGTGGTCGGGACAGAATACCGCTGGAGATACCAAGCGGAAGTTCACAACGGCAGTGTTGTTCATCGGTATGTTATACGTCACGCTCACGGAGGGTTCCAGAGGAGGAGATTGCTGACAATGTGTAGGCGCTTCGGCTGGTAACATTATCGGACCTCATTTGTACACCACATCAGAAGCACCCCACTACACACGCGGCCTGAGATCCAACCTGGCGCTGTTCGTGGTGATCATCGTGCTGGTTGGCTTGGGCGTTGCATGGATTCGTCTGTTGAACAGGAAGCATGCGGCGATACGAGAACGAATGGGCAAATCTGCGCAGGTCGTTGATTTGAGTATGGAGGATAAGAAGACGCTGAAGGAGCATGATGAGGCTGCTAATACTGCTGCTGGCGGTGTTGGCGACAAGGCGTTTGATGACGTGACGGACCTGAAAAATGAGGATTTCATCTATGTGTACTGATCCAGCAATTTTGGTGAAGTTGAAGTCGAGTAAAAAAATGTACGATGTCTCTTTTGATTGCATCAAGACTGTCTTTCGGTGTGTGTGTGTATTCGGTCTCCTGCTTGCTTTGACATAGAGTTGAGCGATGAGTGATGAGTGATGGTAGAAACTTCGTGGTGCGTGATGATGGGAATTCTCAAAATCGCCCGATTAGGAAAGTCACCACCTCTATCCTCAGTTTTATACTTTTCGGTGTATACTGTATCAACACCCTACCTTTGTTTCTCTACACCTATGCTACAAATCTCCTCATTTCTTGCACCTCCCTTAACATACCATCCTGTCCAGGGTTTCCAACTTTGGACTGTACCTTTATTCTTCTTCCATCCCATGGCCGAAGACCCAGGGATAAAGGTGATAGGGAACCTTTCGCATCATCCACGTCAGCCTGGAATAAGAAGGAGATGAGTAGACCGACGCGGATGAGAAGATCCGAGAGAATCCAGAGTTCTCTGTGGGATGTTTCCTTCCTTACCTTGCCAACTCTGGATAAAGGGCCGAGAAGGTTTGGAGGATAAAGAAAATGCCGGTATCTGCGCTCGTGCCTTGCGTTTATGCTTCTACCTCGTAGGTATACATGTAGTCTGCCCCTTGTTTAATATAAAGTACAAGGGAAAAAAAGAAATGGAATCTTAAGTGACCCGGTAACTGACGGCAAATGGGCGAGATAACGCACAAAAGGAGCCGATTGAGACAGGGTTGGAGGTAGCTTTGAACGATGACCGACCGGGAACAGCGAGAAGAGGCTTGGTAGTCTCTTGGTATCTCTTTCAAGGGTCAGGATATATTTCAGATCATACCCTTGATCCTTGTGCCTATGGTTTATGGTTCTTTTGTGGCTTTGTCCGACCTTATAGATAGATTTGTTGAAGAGACACGGTAGTTTTTTTCCTTGGAGTAGGTATTGAGGGCGGAGATGATTCGGGATGCAAATGGAGTCTGTGTAGTGACCGGCTATGGCGGCATCGATATACCTAGATTTCGTTTCGTGCAGCACTGAGAGTGTCCATTTAAAGGCCAGAATGGATCTCAATCGGGTAAGTCGGAGCTGGAATGCCTGTAAATGTAACCCTTTCGTACTAGAAAGTCCCAGAAGATGATCTTTCAGGGGCGAGTTCCTCTGGTCTTTCCAGTGGCGGTGTACCTACCGTATCTACTGCTGACCTGAACGGAGACGGTGACCTCTAACTTTCCACAGGATGAGTGTTTTGCACATCGACGAGCGATGCTGTAAATCTTACGCCGACGTTTACTTTGTAAGCAATGACGAGAATTGGTTCGCGAAAATCGCGAGGGTTCCAATGTCACTGTGAGCAAGGGTGACGATGAAAGCAATGGTAGGTATCCGCATAGGTAAACTCCTTAGTCGAGCGACACTATCGACTTCGGTGGGTAGTTGACCCACCTAAATACGGTAGTCCACCGCTGATCTATCGTCAATCCCTTTTGCGACATCTCACCATAAATGTTGAAAAGGCGTATATACCCAGTAGCACCTGTAGAGCCTGAATAGGGAAAGACCCAAAACACCGCAGACCTGGGATGCCGTTAAAGAGGTACAATGGTACGCCAAAGTTTCACAGTCTTCAGGAGATTACTGTAAAATTCCACGTTTCTGTTTTCCAGTTCAGCATCACCCAAAATTCATGGTCGCGAGGAGTTCCATGCTTGCATCTGCAGATGAGTAAGGTAACACCGGATGGTATTCGGGGTTGTGTACGTGTGAATGGCAAGACCAGCCTCAGTCGGAAGAGGAGAGTGCAGTGGGCAAAGTTGTCATGATTCATGCTGTTGACCATCGTGCATGGGCCGCGTGATGATAGGCCGCGAGGCCTGTGAGCAACGGCTCAACCTGTCCTGGTAGAATGGTAGACGGCTGGTGTACAAACGGAAGTCACTCCATAAGAGGGTGGCGCATGAGATGGATCAATGCCTGCGTCGAATCACCCTGGCAGTCGACCTTCTTCTCGTCATGGTAGGTCCAGGCTGACTGCCAAAGATGATCGGCTGTATGGGGTATGACACGGGAGTAAGGGCTGAACAAGCAGTCAAGGTAAGATCCAGGAAAAGTGTGAAACCCAGAGCTTCGGCGTGTCTCCTCGACGTTCTCCTAGACTCCTACTAGTTATGCACGGTAGGGAGGTAGGTGAAGGTGTAGACGGTGGATAAAATTTCGGTGTCGACATCGGCAGGCAAGGGTATCCTGGGAAATCTTGGAGTAGGGTCTTGAGATCGATCACAGTTCGGAGTGTCTCAGAACGACGTTGATCTTGAACGTCCCAAAGGCGACATCGGTACGCTTCTCGGAGGCGAAGACAATGGGTAGCCAACCCAGGTGGTAGTGCGATATGAGAGGTACCTGTTGTGAGTAAAGGAGCGCTTGTTTCTGCCAGGAGACACCTCCTGGTGGTAGACCTGGAAAGGCAACTATGATTGCTTCAGAATTCCTCCATTGCAATGATACGTTATACTTAATCATAGTAGGGTGACAGGTGAATTGATGGTAGTATACCCATAGGTAGGTCGGCGTCCATATCAGGAAAGTGTGATGGGAGGGTAATCACTCTTCAGTTCACCGAAGGATTTGGACTTTTTCCCATTCTTTGCACTCCACGCCCACATGGTACTACACTGTCCCGTTGGCCGATCATTTGGAATCAGACTCGCGAGATGCAGGATGCCCGTTTCCTGCAGCTGCACGTTCGTATCTTATTGTAATGCTGATGGGTTGATCATTGTGCCGTCATGCCATGTGGCCCTCAATCATGATCGGTTTGCTTTTAACGGTACGCCAGGGATAACAGAAGACGAGAACAATCCACGCGGACGAAGGTAGGATGATCTACCACGGCGATACCCGCCCGCGATAATCCCATCATTTGCCGAGCAGCATTTGTATAATGTACTACGATTACAAAGAACCAGAAGATCGAACGGAAGGCTCCGCTGTCAAGCATACTGGATATGGAAATACATACGGGCGTAAGATTTGTGATAAGAGCCACAAAAGAGAGGGATAAAAAAAAGAACGCCCGGTCGGAAACATTTATTTCGAGCATAAATAAGTTTCGTGTTGCGCAAAACGGAGTCTGCCGTGCAACAAGCCATGTGGACTGTACCGTCTGTACGAGTCTCGGTTGGAGAGATGGAACCGCTTCACCGTTCTTTTCCTCTACCTACTCTGGCTTGACTAGCAGTAGCACGGGACAGATCTCTCGTAAGGGTGAAATGATCGACGGGCCGGATCGGAGAATGCCACAGTGAGACACGTTAGGTGGGAGTAGGATGGACCGGATTGATTTGGGGGCCGGGTTCGGGAGAGAAGAGGGAGTTGTGCAGATCAATGCACTAAAACCTTGATTTATGTATGGCTCGTGCAGATTTTCATACACTACATGTGCCGCACACGAGCAGTAGCACTGACTGAGCGGGAAAGGAGTAGCTGCAACGGCATACCGTACATTAATATCTTTCTCCATCGCGGAGGGAAGCCAACTACTGCGGAGCGATCCTCTGGCACAGGAGCGGCGCCTTGCTCAGCACGGGAGAAATAGGAATGCCAATACCTACGTGGCCCACCCTATTTTGCAGAAGACAGAGACGGATGAAAGACCCCAAAAACACTCTGCACTGTATGTAAGTTTCATATGGAAGGATGAAACGAAGAGCAAGCCACAGTTCATAAAAAAATGATCGAGCCCAGCACAACTATAATACCTAAATAAATTATGAAGATCTGGGCGATACCTCGTGGGTATTCGTGGCTGCGGGAACCAACAACGGTACAGGTCGCGTGGCGAAATCGTGATCACCACGCCCGCCGAAAGCACTTTTCGCAACGACACGCATCTTGTGGCACGGGACAGACGGGATTGTGTGAGGGTGAGAGCGAGAGAGAGAGGGAGGGAGAGAGGTTCAGACTTCGAACTAGACCTCTCCCCAACCCTGTTGGCCACGCTTCCTGCGATCGACGACGCATGATCCACCGTCGCGTTAACTCGCTTACCTTAATTATCATCATCTTAGACAGAAAATCCACCCGCAACTGATGCCGTCCCACCGTCGACCACGCCATTACGCGGATCGTCGTCTTGGCCAACAAGCTGTCAATCCGTTTTAGCCGTGTTCGACTGGTAGATCTGCTACCACCTATCAACTGTGTACTTCCTAGATGCTGCAGCGGAATGGTGTAGGCAAGTGTCAGCCCGGCAAGCCGTCACTCCGTAATGTCACCACGAGCCTGACTCTTGATGATGCTGGTGATGGATGAAGAGCACGGGTTCCACTGTTCTCGGACAAGACACGCACACGTACACCACACCGGACCTACTACCTACTACTACCACCTTGCCTGCCGTACCATACATAGCATAATACCGTAGTGCTGGCCGCAAGGGTGCTCGTGAAACCTATCGGCTGTACCCTGTAGATCTGCACACACGATCCACACCACGTCTGATGGTCATTGATGTACACCTGCCGCCCTCACCTTACTGGCTAGACATGGTTTTTAATGTCTTCCGGACAGTTCAGATGCCAGGCATGGGCGGCCACGGCCAGGGTCTCGGTGAAGTTCACACCGAAAAGTCTATACTTTCCTAGTCGAGACGTCCGGCAGCAACCTGGAAGAAAGCATGGGTGGACTGATTGCTGGTGGAGGCGTTGGTTCCAGTCCACTTTATTGGCTGATGTCGGACCGTGTACGGTGATACGCAGGCGGCAGGCTGACTGACTTCTGCCGTGGCGAGGGACAAAGCTTGGTTCACATCTCGTGGCTGCACGGGAGGCAGACCTTATTGACGGCATGATCATCAGCGCCATGCCGAGTCTAATCCTTCTCCTCCACATGGCCAAGTGTTAACCACATCTGCCTTTTTCTGCACCCGTTATGCGTGCGCACTACTATCAGCTATCGTCGACCCATCAATGCTGCATTATTATGCACTGACCCTTGGCCTGTCTGTCTAAAAGTCTTGTTGCTTGTTGCTGGTAATGAACGGTGGTCACTGCTGCTGGGTGCGGACAAGAGCAAACGCCTGAACCGCGGCGCGGCGGCACCAGAGCCTGTACCGTCGTCAACAAGGCCGCAAAATCCTCCGCAAGTGTCGTGATGGTCAGGGTCACCGACATGCATAGTCCATGCTGATGATGAGCGGTACCAGCGGGAGCATCTCACAGACATGAGCGACAAGGCCTACCTATACCGATACGGGTCTATCACCGCGCTGATGATGCACCCTGATGTGAATGGGCAATGTGAATTGTGGACGGTGGTCTGGCATGTGGCATGGATCAATTTAGCCGGTCATCTCCACCATCCGCCGCAGACCTGCCTCAGCCTCCCTCGCAGTGACCCGTGTGTCTGTCTGTCGTTGCCTGGGTCGGTGATGGTGGTATCTGTGGTCAGTAGTAGGTACATCTCCGAAGAAGACTTGAACCTCCAACTACTACTACTACCGTTTGATGAACAGGATCACCAGCAACAGCAGAGCAGCAGCAGCACGCACCAGCCATTCATCATTGTCTCAAGAATCGACATCACCACTTTGCAGCGGCCTGCCTCGACCCGTTGGCGGACTCTTAGCTCCATCTTTTAGCCATCCCCATTATTCTATTGATCATCCCATTTGCTACGCTAGCCCGACGCATGCCGTCTGTCAATCCCCTACCTACCTAACCTTACACGTCGTACCTTCCCTTCTATTCCTTACCGTGCCGCAACCTCGCCAGTCCAACCT